>JAVJIF010015949.1:0-84190 GCA_038442645.1 Agave tequilana | reverse complement strand
CGGTCGACTAGACCAGGAGTCGGTCGACCGATGTGACGAGGACGTACACATGGCCAGCCATAAAGGCCGGTCGACCACGCGGTCGACTGACTAAATGCACCCAACTCTCGGTGCTGGCCGGTCGACCTGGGCGGTCGACCGCTGGCTCAACGGTAAAAAAAATGACCGTTAGCTGGTCGACCAGGCGATCGACCGGAAGGTCAATTTTGACCTTTTCAAACTGCCAACGGGCAGATTTTTTGAGGGCTACGTATATGCCTTCTCTTGAGCTAATTTAACAAGATTTGAGAAGAGAAAATTTCTATCTTTCAAAAGTTTTTCAACAAGAGTTTTTGTGGTTTAAAGATTTATTTATTTATTTTCAAGTGTTGAAAAATTCAAAGAAAAGAGAGTCTTTTGGAAGTTGGTTTTTTGATCTTGATTGAAACATCTTTTTGAGATTTTCCTAAGTATTTTTCTTTATTCCAAATACTTTATTTTCTCACACTTGAGCTATCATATCTATCCTATCTATAGGATCTTGTTTTTGTGAGAATATTGGTTTGTGATCTTTGAGATCACCAAGAGTTATAAACCTTTGTGTCTGTTATTATCCTCTTGTGTAGAGGTGATTGTGGAGGTTGTGTTTGGGTATGTTGGTGGCTAAGTGTACAGGTGATTGTGGTGGAGTTTTGACTTTATGGATGCAATGCACATATAAGAGAGAGTTTAGAGATAGTGGATCAAACGCAAACACCGAGATATATTTTGAGGTTCGAGCCACTGCTCTATGTCCCCGCCTTCACACAAAAGGATTTCCACTAATACGTCCACACAGGATTTCCCATACAGGGAACCTCCACTGAGGATTTGGCAAATACAAAATAGGAGTACACAACTCCTCTCTCTAGCAAAATACCTCTACACAAGAGGCTAGACAAAACAATAATCACCTCTCACTAGAGGGATAAGGCACTAAACCAAACCAGTCACCTCTACACTTAGAGGGATAGGCACCTCAACTCTTATTTAGAGGAATTTAGAGAGATAGTCCAAAGCCCCTCACTGGGAATTCGGTTACACTCTTTAGTTACACTAAGTGTATTACATTTAGTTTTAAATTCCGCATCATTTGTCATTAGATTAGCCATACACCTATTCACCCCCCTCTAGGTGTATTTTCAATTGGTATCAGAGTATACGCTCCTGTATTAGGTTTAACCACCTAGAAATGAGATCTTGGTTAGCTAATCTAGATTTGCATTTGCACACATACTTATTTACACGCACTAATGGATTACCTTTCCCCTCCAATGTTTGATTTTTTTAACATCGATATGTGGAAGCTTAGAATGAGTGCTTACTTAAAAACCCTAGGCTTGCATGTTTTCCTTGCCGCTACTAAGAATTCTTATCTTGGTAATAGCAAGCATATAGAGGCCAATGCACAAGCCCTAATAGCACATAGAAACACATAAGTAAAGAATATCTTATGATGGTTTCTCATTGTGATTTCGCTTTTGCAGTGTGGAACACTTTGACCTCTCCCGCACTAAAACGACAAACCATGTAGAGAAGGAATCTAGTGGAGAAGAATCCGAACACGCGTGCTATATGGTCCAAGGGAATGACTCTCTTGAGGTACATTCAGAAACTCAATCAGATGATAGGCTAGTTCTTCAGGAGATGACTATATGGATGCCGATGCTTTGAATGAAGAACTATCTATTGTTTGTGAAAACCAATTAGAAAAATACAAACTTTTGAAAAAGAAATTTTAAAAATAAAAGAAGAAAATAAGATTTGTTTTTCAAAACTTGACTTGGTTTTGTAAGAGAGGGATGAGATTTCAAATGAAAGAGACTCATTGAAATCCCAACTTGACCTTACCCTAAAAGAAAATGAAATTTAAAAAAAATGATTGTGACATTGTTTTGAAGAAAAATGAAGTTCTATCTTCAAAACTTGATTTTGTTTTAGAAGAGAATGAAACTTTGAAAAAATTTGCTTTAATTTCAAAGAATTTGGATTTAGTTTTAAAGGAAAATATTTCTTTGAAAAATAATTTTTCTTCTCATGTTTGCCATGCTATTATAGCTTAACCATCTAGTGTATCTATTGCATGCTCCACTTCTTCTAAAGTTGAAAATGATATATGTGCTTTAAAGAAGAGTGTTGATTGTTTGGGCTCCACTTGGAGCCAATGTGGTATGGATCACAAGAAATTAGAATGCATGTTTCGCAAGAAACATGCACCACATATTCATGCACACCATACACGGCATACACATGCTCCTCATGTTCACACACCTGACACTATGTATACTCATGTGTGCACTTATACACATTGTGGACGTAAGGGCCACCTTACAAAATTTGTTATGATAGGATACATAATTCAATTTTGCAAACAAATTTGTTTGGGTTAGGAAATGTGCTAACCTCTATAAACCCAATAAGGTATGGGTACCAAACCACTCCTATTTTATTTGATGTAGTATGGCTCTCACATGACGTGAGAGGTGTTGGTGCCTTGAGGTGATGTGTTCCGAGCTATATGGTGACATTTTAGATGAATTACTTTCAAGGAAATTTGGTGGAAGAACTACCATGATTTGGAGACCTAAATATTAGCCTTATTGGTTTTGATAACAATCTCTAACTCCTATTTATGTTTATATGCTTTCATATTATTGATTTTTAACAAGTCATGTTTTAATGCTCATTATGTTAAATGCCATGTTAATTAGACTTATGACATACATGTATAGTAATTGAGATACACTCATGTTTATATGGATTGATATTTTTGTGTTCTTACCATTGTTTAGCTATTGTGTATATCATAGCTCTAAAACAATTTACATAAATGATCATATTGGTTTATATTTTCTTTTATGCTTCATGTTTTGATTACTTGTTTAGATATAGTTTTCATTAAAACTTGTGTATATACTTGTACAACTAATGAGCCATATTTGATTTTTAAATGTTTGTACTTAATTCTCATTTATACTCATTAGATGTACTAATATGGCCTAGTTTTGATGATTCTTGCATTTCAACTTGTATTTCCTATTTTTAGACATGTTTTCATAAATATGTGTTTAGCTTCATGTATATGATAATTTTGTTAAAACTATTGGATACACATGTCTATCCTTGAGTCACTTGCTTTTCATGTAAATTCTATTATGGACTCAGTTGTGTTTGGAATATGTATGTATACTTATAGTTTAGACAAACATACATATACCTTGAAGCCTATTTAGCTTTGATGATTTTCATATTTTTGATAAAGGAATTTCATATGAGCTTCATTGCCTATTTTCATGATTATATTTTTCACATGATTCTTGTAAACTCACATTAATTGTGTTTACTCATTACTTTATTTTATGAGTACTTTGTTGAGCTTTATATAACTTAGTGTCAATTTTGTGTAAAATGCATGCTTCATGAAATATATGATTTGGTTTCATGTTTTGAAGAATGTATAACTAATTATTTCAAATTATCTTAAACTAGTTCATACTCTTCACTTAGTAGAGTTTTTCAAACATGTTAAAATTATTTTCAAATCCTATTTTTAAAAACCCCTACCTTCTAAGGGCGGTCGGATGGAAGACCATGCCTTGTATACCCTTATTGAGATCTTGTAAACATGTGCATGAATAGGGTGGTAGGTATGAGTTATACACTGTTCCTCATTATTTTTTTCAATTGATATCACAATTGATATTTCATATATTTATATACTCATATATGTATGCTTCACACTTAAATAAATATCAATTTCAATTGGTATTTTCATTTTCATACATATATATAATTTGATTGTATTTTACAATATTTTTACATTGTTAAAGCACAAATTAAGTTTATGCTAAGCTTGATTTAGTCCATAATGACAATTATTTTTCAATTGGCATCTTATATAAGCTTATGCATTATTTTTAAATAGTATTTCAAAAGGGGGAGAAATTCATGCTTCAATCGGTTTTATTTTCAATTGGTATCTTACTCCTACTTTTGTGATGAAAAATACTTTGTTTTGATATGTACTAACATTTTCAATATTGGTATCAATAATCTTAAATTGGTATTATTCTCAATTTGATATCCTTATTGCAAAATGAGTGTGTTTACCTAAAAGTTGGCTTTTACTTTCAATTGGTATCAAAATTTACTAGATATTTTTAATTGGTACAATTGATTTTTCAATTGGTATCAAAATATACTTCATTTTTTACCTTTCAATTGGTATAATCTATTGGTACTTAAAAAAAATTTTTTGGTAGTACCAACTTTTGTTTTGTCAACTACAATTTGATTTCATTAGTATCAAAATCTATTTTGTTGACTTCAAGAAAATTAAAAATTTGTCTTAAAAGTGATTTCATAATGTTTTGAGTCGTATTGCTTATATGCAAGGGGAGCTTAACATCTCCTCTATATATAAATTCATGTTGAGTGCATCTCACATTGAGGAATTTGAGCTCTCTTCTTTATGTGATACACATGTGTGGGGGGAGCTTCACATCTCCACTTATATATTATATATTATGCTTTATGTGATTAGGGTTTAGTCATCTCTTTTCATATAAATGCATGTATGCAGGGAGAGTTAACTTTACGTCTCTCCTCTTCATGAATGTTATATCGCATATATAATTTCATTGTTTGATTTGTTTTCGCCCCTTTGTTGATGAATTGACAAAAAGAGGGAGAAGTATTTGGTGAGTTATATATGCATGCTTATTTCATTTTCTTGTTTATGCAAAAAGGTAGAGAAGAATCTCTATGCATGTTTATATTTGTTGTTTTTTTATGCATATATAAAATGGAGAGAAGTATGTTGTTTAGTTTATGCAATTCATTGAATATCTATTTGTTTATTGCTAAGCATGAATTAAGGGGGAACTTTTATGAAGCTTATCTTTAATCTATGCATATATAACTCCATGAGTTTTGTCATCATCAAAAAAGAGGAGATTGTTAGCCCAAAAGCCCATCGCTCTAGTTTTGATGATAATTAACTCATGTAGTTATAGTTTACTAATGATCTTGTGCTTAATTAGTCTCAGATATTGATCAAGATCTTAGTAGGTGATTAACTTCAATAAAGAGTTTTGGGAGCTAACACAAGTGGATGCAAGAGCTCTCGCGTCAAGATCACATCTAGCACTCGGTTTGAGTTAAGCTCGTTGGATCGCGTTTGGATCGAGTCGGCTTGGAGACAAGAAGACCTCGGTTCATTTAGTTTAGTTTGAGTTTAGATCTTGTGTAAGATAGCTAGTGTTGATATGCTCAGTTCATACATACACACACAAGTAATATGTTTGGTTTTGGTTTTTGGTTTTGGATTTCATATCAAAAACATAGTATATATCTATATATGTATTAGATTCTATCCATACGCTCTATGTTTCAAAAGAGTTTAAATATCTTGTTTTTATATTTAGATAATTTTGAAAAAATCGGATTTTCATTTCAAAGTTTGATTTTTGAAAGATACGGTTTTTGTTTAAAAGGCTAAATTTCAATATCACAAAAATAGTTCAAATAATTTCTAATATGTGTTGATTTTTGTCACATATGTTTGGTATTCAAAGATCATACAAGAACTTATTTTTTGAAATTTATGTGATTTTATGAGATTTAATTGGTATTAAATAACTATGTCTTCAAGCCCCAGAATTTCCCAGCCAGACCACTGGCGGTCGACCGGACGGTCGACCGGACCAGGAGTCGGTCGACCGGACCAGTCGACCGATGTGCACGAGGACGTGCACATGGCTAGCCACAAAGGCCGGTCGACCGCGGCGTTCGACCGACTGAACGCACCCAACTCTCGAGTACTGGCCGGTCGACCGGGCGGTCGACCGCTAGGTTATGGCCGATCGATCGGGCGGTCGACCGCTGGCTCAATGGTCAAAAAATTGACCATTGGCCGATCGACCGGGAGGTTAATTTTGACCATTTCAGACTGTCAATGGGTAGATTTTTGAGAGGCTATATATATGCCTTCTCTTGAGCTGATTTTAAAAATATTTGAGAAGAAAAAATTTTTTATCTTTCAAGAGTTTTTGTGGTTAAAAGATTTTTTTTATTTGTTTTCAAGTATTGAAAAATTCAAAGAAAAAGAGTCTTTTGGAAATTAATTTTGACCTTGATTTCAATTTCTATTTGGAGATTTTCTCAAGTATTTTTTTATTCCAAACACTTTATTTTTCTCCCACTTGAGCTATCATATCTATCCTATCTATAGAATCTTATTTTTGTGAGAATATTAGTTTGTGGACTTTGAGATCACCAAGAGTTGCAACCTTCTTTGTGTTTGTTGTTATCTCTCCTGTGTAAAGGTGATTGTGGAGGTTGTGTTTGGGTTTGTTGGTATCCCTCTAAGTATAGAGGTGATTGTGGTGGAGTTTGGCTTTGTGCCTATCCCTCTAAGTGTAGAGGTGATTGTTTTTTGGCTTAGTGCCTTATCCCTCTAGTGAGAGGTGATTGTTTTTGTGCCTAGCCTCTTGTGTAGAGATTATTTTGTTGGAGAGAGGAGTTGTGTACTCCTATTTTGTATTTGCCAAATCCTCTGTGGAGGTTCCCTGTGTGGGAAGTCCTGTGTGGACGATTAGTGAAAATCCTTCTGTGTGAAGGCGGGGACGTAGAGCAGTGGCTTGACCTTGAAACATATCTCGGTGTTTACAATTGATCTACTATCTCTAAACTCTCTCTTATATTGTGTATTGTATCCATATCATATTGTTTATATCTTATATGCTTGGTATTGATTGTTTGCCATACTTGTGTTGAACTAAGAGTGCTTCATATAGCACCTCAACTCTTATTAGAGGAATTTAGAGGAGTTAGTCCAGAGCCCCTCACTGGAAATTCAGCTACACTCTTTGGTAACATTAAGTGTGTTGCATTTAGTTTTAAATTATGCATCATTTGTCATTAGATTAGCCATACAACTATTTACCCCCCCTCTAGGTATATGTTTAGGATCAAGGTTATGCTCGATCAGCCTCAAATCATTGTGTGCCTGTCAAGAAGTTCGGCAGTAATGATTTCATTATCCTTTTGATTTAAGTCAATGGTTTGTTGATTATTGGGCGAGACAAGTCTAATATTGAGAAGCTGAAGAATGAGCTTAGTATGTTTTTTTTATATGAAGGACTTGAGATCGACAAGGTAAATTTTAGGGATGAAAATCTCTCGTGATCAGAAGACGAGACGTTAATGTGTATCACAAGAGGGCTATATTCAGAAGGGACTAGAAAGATTCAGTATGTATCATGCCAAGCTAGTTTGTTCTCCTCTCCCGAATCATTTCACATGGAGTTCACGCGGTGCCCCTCATTTGAAAAGAAGAAGATGGCGATGGAGACAGTTTCATATACGTCAACTGTAGGAAGTTTGATGTACTCCATAGTATGTACGAGGTCCGACATTACACATGCAATTGGTGTTGTGAGTATATTTCTTGTTAATCCGAGAAAAGAGCACTGGGCAATAGTAAAGTGGATTATGAGATATCTGAGATGGATAATGATAATTTATGTTTTGGTGCAGAGTCACATAAGCTTGTGTGCTATAGTGATATTGATTGAGCCGGAGACATTGATACGAGGAGATCCACAGCAGAGTACCTGGTTACTTTTGCAAGGAGAGTTGTATCTTGGCAGTCAAAGCTGCAGAAGTATGTCACACTTTCTACTACGGAAGCAAAGTACATAGTTGTTACATAAGCCAGTGTAACGCCCCGTTTCCGGCATACGTACCCGAGTATGTATTCCAATTTTTTTTATCATATTTTCCTATTTTTCTCTGTATTTATTTTTGTTTTGTGATTATTTATATTATTATTTGGTATCGGATTCGGATTTCTGGATTCTGAGTCAGCCCGAATCTGAACTAGGGACCGATCCCAGTATACCACTTGATTGACCTTTCTGATAGTCAGATTTGACCGATTTTAGTTTTAAATAGAAATTTTCAATATTTTAGTTCTTTCATGATTTTTTGAAAATTTTCTAAATTATTCTGCAAAATCTTAAAATCGGTATCGATCGGTACGGCCGATCGATTCTCGAATTTTTAGTTTTCAAATGGAGTTGAGCTTCTAAAATCTACTTTCCAATCATTCCTCAGGATCACAATTTCTATTTAAACACTTTTTAGAGATTTTTTTGAATTAACCAAAATTTGACAGAATTAGTATTGACCGGTATCGCTGATTGATTTCAAGATTTTTAAGTTGAAAGTGGGATTGAATTTCTTGAATCTGATTTCACCATATTCCTCAGTATATTATTTTCTATTTAGAGAATTTTTGGGAGATCTTCTGAATTATTCAAAATTTTTCGTATTATAATATATATTTAAATTTTGTTTCTCTTTCTTTCCTTCCTTCCTTCCTTTCTCTCTTTTTCCTGGCCTCCCAATGTCGCCCACCTGCAATCCCCACGCCCCATCAAGATCACCCTATCTCTCTTATCAATTTTAAAATATATAAAATTTCTCTCTCTTTCTCTCCCCCATTCTTCTCTCTAATCTCTCTCTCTTTCTCTCTCTTCGGGTGCGCATACGTTTATTCTATGGAGTTCCCAGGAGATTTCATTGTGTTCTGATGCTTAGGAAAGTATCTTTGATTTTAATGAGTATCGTTCCTTGGTCTTGCGAGTGCTCTTGGACTTTGGGTTTGTAAACTATATTATGTATTTGAGCGTGTGATGCTAGTTGTTAACCATGTATCATATTTTTATGACTGGGATTGTATGCGCTGTATTGGACTATATGCATGTATGTAACCAAGTGCTTAAGACTGTATTTATACTGTATTTTATGGACAAATGCCTATAATAGTGTAGACGATATTGTATTTGAAGGACTAACAGTGGTGCAGGTTGCAGGAGAAGACCTCGGGACAAACATCCCCTCCGGGGTGCGATGTCTCGAGAGACCACTTCTTGAGATACCTAATTGGTACCATTTCCTACACCCTTATGGGTTTAGTGGTAGCTTTGGCGGAGTAGTTTCGCCTACTCGGCCCTTGGGTTGGACTATCCAATAGACTTCAATCTTATACCTTCGAGTTTTGTTGTAGCCCGCCACGAGGTTGACCAATCTACAATTCTCCTGTTATTATTTCTCCTATTTATATATGTGCTTGTATGGTACTAAGATTTTCTGCAGGTATCCATTTAGCCCTTGGCCCTATAACCTTCGGGGCGTATATACCTTGTGGTCTCTTTTATGCCTATTTCCCGAAAGGGGGTGCGCTTAGACCCTTTGGGTCTCTCTTTTACTGCGCCCGATAGGCGAGCTAGCGCCCAGTGTTTTACCACTAGACTCGCCCGAGCATAGCTCTGTCCTGTACGATAGACGTAGTGGTTGGACACTCATCTCGTCACATGGATATAGCTCCGCCGTGCGCGTCAGTGACTATCGCTGTTTGCTAGCTTGATTTCAGTCTCAAGTTTAGCCTTCCAACTCTCTTTTTGCTCTGCCTGGTAGGCGAGCTCAGCACTCAGCGTTTTACCGTAAAATTCGCTCGAGCATAGCTACATCATGGCTCTAGCAGAGTGTTGATACACTGCTCCATAACATACGACTGGCTCTGTCGTGTGCGCGTTAGCGTCTATCACTGCTCTCTAACTTGACTCCAGTTTCGGACTCAGTCTTTAGACTTGACCTTCAGGTTCTCCACCAGCTCTGCTGGCATGCGAGCTTAGCACTCTGTGCTTTATCAGCTTTCTGTCACAAGCGTGGCTACGCCATATATGATAGCATAGTGGTCATACACTGGCTTCATCACGGGCGTCTAGTTGTGCCGCAAGCTTGGCTTTGTCATACGCAAAGATCCAACATTCATTGTGCTGGCTTTGTCATAGGTGTTTAGCTTCATCGTGAGTATGGCTTCACCGTGAATATTGGATGGATGTTCATACGTCGCTACGCTGTGAGTGTTACTCGCTCGCTCGCTTGCTTAACGGCTTGTTTGTCCAGTCTTGCTCATCTGATTGACTGTCCAATCTTGTCAAGCTTTCTTGCTTGCCTGCCTGCTTGCGTGACCGCTTATTTGATCAACTCTGTCTAACCCAGATAGTCAGTTGTCTATCCAATTCTATTCAGTTCTGCTTGTCGGTTTGTCCAGTTATGCCAGGCCTCATTTGTCTGCTCGCATGTTTAGCTACTTGCCTGTCTAGTCCAAACTCACCCACTCTGCTTGCTTTATTAATAGATTAAAATCTTATCATCATGATTATGATTGTGAAGAGTTTGAAATATCCTTTACACTGTTTTCATATTCTAACTTGAGTGATCGGTTGCCCATTGATATTGTGACTCTGTACTTACTTATAGTGCTTATATTAGTGCACATTATCTGATATCTGATATCTAACACTTGATACTTAATATGTTATTACTTAACATGTTATCACTTAACACCTGACACCTGTATGTTATCACCTAACACCTAACACCTGTATGTTATCACCTGACTCATAATTATCACCTTTACGGGGACTTGACACTGATAACATGTACACTCCTGAGATTATACTCCTGCATCATGCTCCTCTTGTTATTATATCACGCTCCTCCTATTATTATATTCATATTAATCCTCATAAATCGATCATCATGAATATAATCTGTTTAATTGGACAACTTACACTGGGGCCAGGGAAACTGAGGATATTAATATGTACATTTTCGTAATGGTACGATATTGCAACGACTATTCCGAATCTACCCAAGGCCACAGGGGACCGGTTGGGGTGAACTGACACCCTTGTCTAAATTTCATCCTTTTAGGGCATACAAATAAGACCCTTATGGCTTAGCAGCCGATTCCAGAGCCCGTTGTCCCGGTATGCAGGTGGCCCATTATGAACCTGATACAGTTAACCCCCATCAGTTTCTAAATAAAACTCATCATATTCATAAGTGGATGTATGTGTGCCGGTAACACATATTTAAACATATGGATCGGATGAATAATATAAGAATTAATAACCCATAATAATAATATTAGGAATGTGTGATATTTGATTTCTCCTTAGTTCGGATACTGATACTCACATATCAGACTCGAATGAGTTCTACCAGAGTGCGAGCTCTCATTTGGACTAAATGATGTGAGACACTGGTAGAAAGGTGATTAAAATATTAAACGTTATTGATTATTATTATTAAATAACTTAAATGCAACACTTTAATATTCTTCTGCTATACTGTTATTCAATCATGTGGTATATCCTGAGCTGACACTCTGCTTTATATATATTTGATTTATAAGTTACTACGCTATATTCATGTCCTCTGGTTTACTGCTTGTACTTGCATGTTCCAGCATACAACACCTGACCCTGCTCTAGATATAACTTAATTATCAAATAATAATAAACTCAGTAATGGGTGTTATTGAATCACTTTCTCATCTGAATAATGGTATCCGTATATCAGAGTTCAGATTGAGTTCTACTAGAGTGCGGACCCGGTATGAATTATCAGTGGTATGAGACACTAGAAGAAAATGATTATAATAACAGGCGACATTGATTGTTATTATTGTATAATTAAGTTATCTAGCTTGCCACTTGTGTATGATATCTGTGCTAGTGTGTTGAGTCACCTGATTTGTTTATTTTCGGGTTTTCATTCTTCTTTCCTATTTCTATTATAGTGAAGGCATTTGGGTTGTATAACTTAGCCTATAGTGATATGAGGTTTAAGGTATATTTATGAGGGTTTCCTTATTTGGATTATTCCTCGACGTACTAACCCCATGAATCTGTAAACTGAGCTTGTATAACTAGTTTTGTCTACATTTGCTTTACTTGATACTTTATTGCCTGTGTACTCACAATACGATTTTCTATATATGCTTACCTGATTCGAATTTATCGAAACACATGTGTTTACCTGTGCACCCACTTGGCATCATTTACGTACTCGTTGGTTATTTTCTAACAACCCTGGACATGCATGTTCAGATTTCAAACTCGACCTTGGTGGATCTCTGTGGAGATTAGAGTGGTACAGTGGAAGCGTGGATTAGCAGTTGACCATCCGGAGACTCTTTCCTTTCTGCCCCCTCTTGATTGGTTCTCGAGATTCCTCTTGCTACTCGAGAGCTTCAGTTGTACTATTTACAACTTGTAAATCTCATTTTAAATTATATTTCGTATCTCCTGGTGATATAATATTTATGTAATATTAGATCACGCTCTGTGATGATAATGTACTTGTACTATTATTGTCAGAATGTATATTACCACTGTGTTTTCGCACTCTGATTCTTACCTGTACTGATGCTTAACGTATATATGTGAGCGCATTTTCGCCCTACGTATATATGTCACAGTAATATCTTCGTACCCGCGAGATCGGGGTGTTATAGCCAGTAAGGAGATGTTATGAATGAAGCGGTTCTTGAAGGAGCTAGCTCAGTTTCAATAGGAATATGTTGTTTAATGCGACAACCAGAGTGTTATACATCTCAGTAAAAATTCAAGTTTTCACTCGAAGTCAAAGCATATAAATATCCGATTTCATTAGATACGACACGTGCTCAATGAGAAAATTCTACAGCTTGAGAAGGTCCATACATATGAGAATGGTACAGACATGATGACAAAAATATTGTCGAAGGAAAAATAAGGAACATGTCACCGGCTGGTCGGTTGTACATCACTTTATTAGCCAGAAGTGATCAGATCTTCCTCTTTGGGTTGGAGGGGGAGAGTGTTGGGATAGGATCCCTAAAGTGGACCCACCACATGGAGCTCCAATCCGCTCTGTTGTGGAGTTGGATTCCTGCGCGACACATACTCGGGCTCAGGAAAGAATCCCAAGTCCAATCGGAATTTGAAAAGAGAACATGAAAAGGAGAGGGAGTTCAGCGCGACTCAGACTCGGAGTTTGATTGTGATTTGGAGAAATAATCTAAAAATGACCAATAAACATAGCCAAAAAAATCAGAGAGAAACTTTGAGAAAAAAGTACGAAGGAAAAGAGAGATTTGTGCGAGTTTTTTCTTCGAGTTAGTAACAAAAGCAAGGGTTTGGAGAACCCGTGAAGGATCGAGTTCGGTCATTTGATCTTCTTAGAGGAGGATCAGTACACTGTTAAAACAGTGGGATGAGTCATTTGTAGCAGATAATTTTAGGCTGACGAGAGTTTGGTAAATGCCCTTTATCTCTTTCTTGTATTTTTGAATCTTTAGATAGGGATTTGAGAGGTGATAAAGTAATTATATATTATAATTTTCTATTCTCGTAGTGGATATTTGTTGTTTCTTGCTACGTGATTTATCCGTAAGGATTTTCATGTAAATCTTCATCTCTTTTAGCGATTGTTTTTGGTTAGTTATTTTTTATGCTTTATTTAGATCGGTTTTGTGGATTTGGTTGGTGTTGTGGATTTGATTAATAATTTCGCAGAAAATTCGTGAACAATTAATAGTGTCAAATCCTATCAAAATTTATGACTAATTAATCAAAACCATGTAAAATTGAGATCCATAAAGAATCTTAATTAATCAAAACCAATTAAATATAGATAACAAAAAAAGCATGTTTTACTCTTTTCAAGCAAAATCTTATACATGCATCATAGTTGAAGAAGATCGTGAATATTTTTATCATCTTTTTTCTCTTTGAAACATAGACTGTAGCCGGTATATAAATCCTGGGCTCACCACAACCTACTCCTACTCAATTATCGGGGAATATTATCATTGTTGTTACCTTCAAATGAAAGTCATATGCTCGTTAATTTCTGACACATCATGATGTCCGAATTAACTTCTGATTATCAAATTGGCTCAAATAGACTAGTGCAACCTACATTATACTAAGCTATGGTGTGCTGGTTACAGTTTCAAGTTGAATAAATATATGTAGTTGGGTATAAAAGTTGATTTTGGACCGTGGATGTTTATAAAAACTGTTAAATCAATTGGGATAAACTAAATATTGTGTATTCATTGACGAGTGCAATGTCCGAATATATAGTCATTACAATTGCATAATAAGAAAACTGATACTACTAATACTAATATTACTCTTTAACAAATTGGTTCAAGGCCTCCGACAAGGTGATCCACGATCTCCCTATCTGTTTGTGTTGGGTGTGAAAGTCTTTTCAAAACTTATGAAACAAGAGTAGGGCTATGGAGAATTGCAAGTTTTCCCTTAGGAGTTGAACAATAACATATAAGACAGTTACTATATGCTGATGATTGTCTGTTGTTTGCTAAGGCAACAGTGAGAGAAGCCCAGGAGTGAGAGGTGTACTACAAAGATACTGCTATATAAGTGGGCAAAAGGTGAGTATTTAGAAATCCCACATTATCTTTGGTGCGGGGGTGGCTCATCGAGATTGTGTTAGAATCCAAAGGGAACTGTGGATGTCTCAAACTAGCTGTCCATTTCAGTATCTGGGGGTGACCATTGGGATGAAGAGGCTGCCTCTTTTTGCTTTCAACCTATTATTTGAAAAAATCAGAAACAAGCTGGCTTCATGGAAGGGGAGGGCTCTCTCATTCCCAGGTAAGCCGATACTGGTTCAATCTGTTATTCAATCCATCCCAGTTTACCTCAAGTGGGTGGGTTTCAAAGACTGTCGTCCTAGAGAAGATCGAATCATACTGTTGGGAATTCCTCTGGAGTAAAGATGGAGAAAGTAGAGGGTTATCTCTAGGGAAAATCTATGTAGAAGTAGAGATGAAGGAGGGTTTGGTTTTACACTGCTAAGACCTTCTCATAAGGCTCTGCTAGGCAAGCAGCTCACAAAACTTTTCGCAGCTCCAGCTTCGTTATGGGTGAGAGTTATTCAGAATAAGTATAAACTCGCGAGGGATGTGTGGGGATTCAAGCAATTAGAGTGTCTTCCCAGGCTTGGAGAGCAGTTGTGAGCAGTCGTGAGGTGATTAGAAGAGGGTTGTATCGGAAAGTAGGAAATGGTGCTTCGATTAGATTCGCAAATGATCCATGTGTAAACCACAGCCCTCTTAGATTGGAGGCACATTTGTTACTGGGAAAGCCAGTGATAATGAAGTCTCTGTTCAGAATTTTATTCGGCCAGACAAAAGTTGGGACCAAGCGACGCTCAGGGAATGGGTGGGAGAGGATGCTTTGCGTGACATTTGCAATATTCCAATCCCTCACAACCCTATGGATGACATAATGCGATTCATGCGAGGGGAACTATCAAATTACTCTGTAAGCAGGGTTTATCTGTTATATACTAGTCTACAGACTAATATACTATAATCTAAAATTTTAAGAGGAGAATGGATCTTATTCAACTTTTCTTTCTTGTTTGCTTGCTTGAAAAAATAAAAATGTACACTAGCCTTTTATAGACTTCAAAGAAAAAAAAACTTATAAGAATACCAACCATCTATTTATTGTCATAAACAAATGATAATAATGCATATATGACTCTTTAACTTCTCCTATTCATGGTGACTTTTGATTTCTCCAAATTGATGATAACTCTTCATTCCTTCTAATTGATGATGATGACTTTTTATTTCTTTCAATTGATGATGACTCTTCATTTCTCCTAAATGAAGAGGATGACTCTTTATTTCTTTCAATTGATGATGACTCTTCATTTCTCCTAATTAATGATGATGACTCTTCATTTCTTCACCATATGGTGTCTTTTCAACTTTCAAAATTAATGTCATAAAAGACATTTTTATTTGATATTCCAACACGTCCCCTCAAATCAAAATGTTTCCGTACCGAACATTTCTTTTAGCCTTTCTGAAAGATTCAATAGGCAATGGTTTGGTGAAAATATCTGCTACTTACTTCATGGTATGACAATACTCCAACTTTACGGTGTTCTGCTTTACATAGCCTCTGAGAAAATAAAACTGTGTATCTATATGTTTACTCCTCCCATGATGTACTGGGTTCTTTGCAAGTTGGATGGCTGTTTGTTATCCACAAATATTATAGTCGCTTCTTCTTGTGAATGATCCAACTCTTTTAAAATGTTCCAAAACCAAATAGCTTCACACACAGTAGATGAAGCTGCCACATACTCTGCTTGTATGAAGATAAGGCTACAACTCCTTACTTCTTTGAGGTCCATGAAAATGCTGTTGACCCAAGATAGAAGACATAACCAGTGGTACTTTTTCTCTTATCTTGGTCACCTCCCCAGTCGCTATCTGAATAGCCTACTAACTCTGCAGTTTCACCTTAAGTATAAAATAGACCAAGGTTGAGTGTGCCTTTGATATACCTTAGAATCCTTTTTGCAGTTAGCCAATGAGACTCCTTCGGTGTCTCCATATAGCGATTCACAAGTCCGACTCCATAAACAATATTGGGCCTTGTGATCGTTAAGTACCTTAGGCTGCCAACTAGACTTTTGAAAAGAGTCGAGTCTACAAAATCTCCATTTCCTTCTCTTGATAGCTTCATTCCTGTGGCTATTGGGGTGTTCAATGGGTTACAGTTACTCATCTTGAATTTCTCCAAGATCTCCTTCATGTACTTCTTTTGAGATATAAATATCCCATCTTGTTGTTGCTTCACTTTGATACCAAGAAAATAGGACATCAATCCATTGTCTGTCATCTCAAATTCATTGACCATCGCCTCCTTGAATTCAGCAAGCATCTCGACGCTACTTCCTGTGTATAATAAGTCATCAATTAAAGACAAATTATTAGAAATTCGTCTTGATGGTTCCTCTTCATGTAGATGGCATGCTCATAAGGACATTTGGTGAAGTCATTTTGATGAAGATAACAATCAATTTGGGTATTCCATGCATGTGGTGTCTGTTTTAAGCCGTACAAGGCTTTCTTTAGGTGATATACTTTGTCTTCTTGCTTTTTATCAGAAAACCTTCTGGTTGCTGTACATACACCTCTTCTTCAAGAATACCATTGAGAAATGCTGACTTGACATCTAGATGATATATCTTCTACCTGTGAGCTGCAAGTGAAATTAATAGTCTCACCGTGTCCAATCGAGCAACTGGTGCAAAGACTTCTTCGTAGTCGATGCCTATTTTTGTTTGTAGCATTTCGCTACAAGCTTCGCCTTGTACCGATCAACTTCACCATCTGTTGTGCGTTTGATCATGTACACCCATTTGACACCTATTGCTTTGTGATTTTGTGAAAGCATTGTCAATACTTATGTGTCGTTCTTCTGGATGACATGCATCTCCTCCTTCATTGCTGATCTCTAACAATCTTCTTCCTTAGCCTCTTTGTAATACCCCGTTCCCGGAATACGTACTTAGTTGCGTATTCAGATTTTCGATCGTATTTTTTCGATTTGTTTCCTGTATTTATTCTGTATTATGAATTCCTTATATGATTGTTTTGTCTTGGATTTGGATTCGTGGTCTTGGAGTCAGCCCTAGTCTGAACCGAAGGCCCGATCCTAGAATATTACTCGATTTAGACATTCTGATAATTAGAATTGATCGATTTTAGTTTTAAATATCATTTTCCAATATTATATATTTTCTATGATTTTCTAGATTTTTCTGGAATTAAAATGAAAGTCTTCAAAACCGGTGTCGGCCAGTGCCGCTGACCGATTCCTAGATTTTTAATTCCCAAACAGTTTGGAATTTCATGATGGTCCTTTAGGCTTTATTCCTTAAAATCATATTTTCTACCTACATTCTTTTTCTGAGGATTTTATGATTTTATGAAAATTCCACCGGAGTCGGTAGATAACTGATTCCGGGATTTTTAGTTTTAAAACTATAAAGTATTTCTTAAAACGGATTTCACTATTGTTCTTAATATATTATTCTTGATTTTTGATATTTATTTCGAGTCGTTCCGAGATACTTGAATTTCGGACGATTCCGGTATTTTCCCGAAAGATTTCCGTATCTGCTACTGAATCCCGGGAATCCGCCACTTCCATTATTTTCATCTTCTCTCCCAAGAAAATATCTTCTCATTTCTTTTCTTTTCCATTTTTCTTTTCCTTTAATTCTTTTCTTCCTTCCTAAGTTTCCTCCAACTTCCACACACTTCCAATTAATCTCCACCACACAATTCTCCACCTCACCCTCCACCTCATCATCTCTTTGGCAAGCTTTGATTGGCCAAGAGACACCTCACCCCTCACCTTGGCAAGCTCCTATTGGCCAAGGAGAACACCTCATCATCTCCACTTTGCAATTAAGCCCTCCCTTTCATTTAATTGCAACACCTTTACAAAATCCAAATCCCATATATACATTTCCTTTTCATTTCAATCCCTTTCTTTTCACTTCTCTTCACCAAGGGCCAAACCTTAGCCACCTCCATCTCCTTCATCTCCAACCACTCCAACTCTTTAGCTTCACTTTCTTCCTCCTTCATCTCCATGGAATCTACCACAAGGTCAACAACTCCACAAAGACTCCACCTTTCCCACCATCATCAACTCCATCAACAACCACTCTTTTTGGTGAGTAATTTCATCACCTAGACTTGATTAATTCTTAGTATGTTTAAGTATTCATATCATGTTCAATTATGTCTTCAATCCATGATTATTTAGCCATCAAACCCAACCCTAGAAAATCTGTTCTGTTTGCTGTTTCCAGTCGATTAGTCGACTTGACCTAGAACCTAGTCGACTAGAAACCCTTAGCTGAAACGTAGCTTTTTTTGAAACACAGTATTAGTCGACTTACCTTAGTTCCTAGTCGACTAGAGACCCTTAGTCGACTACACCCTTGACCCTAGTCGACTAACCTTTCCTGAACTAGAAACCCAAACTCTCTGTATCACAGTATTAGTCGACTTGACATGACTGTTAGTCGACTTGAGATGTCTGTTAGTCGACTACTCCTTCCACCTAGTCGACTAACTTTTCTCTGAAACCAAACCCAACTCTCTGGAACCCAGTTTTAGTCGACTATACTTGACTGTGAGTCGACTTGAGTCCACCATTAGTCGACTAACCTTCCACCCTAGTCGACTAACTTTGCCTATCTGTTATAGTTGATTTCTTTCTTGAACATGAACCTTACCCTCTAGACTTACATCACATATAGGTATTACTTGACTTGCCTCTTGACAAACATCATCTTACCTTCTCTCCTTCTCTCTCCCCTTCTCTCTACATAATTATATCACAGGTTATGGCGCATCCCGAGCTTCCGTGGATATTGGATCTTTCGGCATATTGGTGGTTTAGGCGAGTAGTCTCGCTCTTCTCTATTTGAGTTCCCGTTTCGCCGGGACGATAAGTATTTCATTTCCTATTTTTATGTATTTGATTCCATGTCTATATAGCTTTTGATGCTTTTATATCATGCGTGGCCGACCCTTCGTGGTCGTTGGACTTTGAGTCACTTCCATATTACCACTTGCTATTACTCAGACTTGTCAGTTACATGCTTCCTTTTAACACATGTATATCACTTGGTAACTGTGTTATCGCCTGACTACTTGACATGCCACTATCTGGCAAGACCCTTTTATTATGTCATGACTTACCCAGACTTATTATCAATCTCTTGGTATGCATGTTACTTGATATACATCTCCATTTATCATGCTATCTCTTGACACCAAGCATGATACACCGATTCTTATAATTATCACGATAGAGGGAATGTAGTACCAGATTACTGTTATGTACTGATCACTGTTATGTATTACTGTTATGACATTGCTCATTCCCGAAATCTGATAATTATGTTTATAAGCCATAAAAAGGACAACTTGTACGGGGTATGGGAGGAAGTGATGGATGCCGGAATGATACCTTGCTTATAGTGATGGGATATACAAGTATATATTATATATATATATATATATATATATATATATATATATATATATATATATATATATATATATATATATATATATATATATATATATATATATATATATATACTGGCGGTAGTGACTATGATTACTGAATAGGGGGACTTTGGGCCTCCAAAGCTGGTTCCAGGTGTATGGAAACTACTATAAGAAGAGTTATCAGTTCTCCATCGGCTTCCGTTAACAACCCTTGGCTAGCTTATATATGGATGTATGTGGGTTGGCCGTACACCAGGTCACATACCGAGATATATGAGTAAGACAAGTAATAATAATAGATTCCAGTTATAGTTCATGTCTTGATGCCTGTTTTGGACTCTTATTATGGACTCCTGTATTTTCATGTCATGATTTCCGAGATGTATTCCTGTTATGACTTTCATATGATTTGCAACTCTGATTCTATATGCTTGGATATTCGGTGGCATGAGATAAAAGTATATAGATAAGGGTTTCCTTGTTTGGATTATTCCTTCGATGTACTAGTCTCATGGACCGTGACCTAAGCATATACAATCAATCTTGCTTACAGCTTTACTTGGGATTTCCGGTTTCCTGATGATTATGTTGTACTCGTTTACATATATACTTCATTTGTGTTCTAACCCTCCGGTCTTCTGTACTTGACACTTGTGTTCATCCCGGCTCGCCACCTGGCATTGTATCATACTCGCCTGGGGAGTTTCACTGACTCCCCTGGATTCTCATGTCCAGGTCACGGAGCCCGGAGCGCGTAGATTTCCCCCTTTGCTGCTCAGAGTAGCGCAGCGGTAGCGTGGACCTCCAGCTGACCGTCCAGGGCTACATCCTTCCAGACCCCCCTTTGTGCCTCTCGAGTTTCCTCTTAGCAAACTCGTGAGTGCCCTTTTTCTATTCATACTTGCACATTTCCTTGTATACTTGTATGTGAGCACCCTTTTATGCTGTTCATATATGTATATCTCTTGTACTCTCGCATTTGCGCATATCTGTGATGTATTATTATTGTAATATTCATCACCTCTGGTGATAACTCTGTGATTGTATATATATATGTGTTGGAATGTATAATGCACCATATGCTTCCGTACTCTGATTCTTGTCTGTACTGATGCTTAGCGTATATACGTCAAGGTACTTCTGACTTGCGTATATACGTCGCAGTGACGTCCCCGTACCAGCGGGATCGGGGCGTTACAGGTTGGTATCAGAGCCTAGGCTCTAACTTCTTCAGTACGTCCAGAGGGCAAATCAATGGTAAAGAGATTTGCAACTGGAATACATGAGTCTTGGTTATACATTCCAACTACAAGTGCAGAGTTATCTATTCTTGACTATCTTTCCTTTGATTCCTAAATCCTTTCCATATCCCTTCCCTGTTTGGTTTTATGAAGCCTTTATGCTAACTTAAGATATGACTAGACTAGAAAGGTAGTGGCTGGTTCTGAATGAAGCTATTATGTGATCTCTTCGGTGAATTCTATGAAGCTTGGTATTCTCCAGATCGATCTTGATCTGGCTATCTTTCAGAAGACAGCAGTCGGAATTCTCTACGGATATTCTACATTCTCTACTATATCGTTCAGAGTGATTGATGCCTGGTATTCGGGATTCTTAATTATCGATCTTCTTTATTATTATGCTCAGGACTATCAGGGTTTTCTTTGTCTTCGGTATTCTGGCTTATTTATTTCACAGCCACGACATCAGCAGTATTATTCAGCATTATTCGAAGATTTATACAGCCGGAAGTGCGGAGGATGATTAATGTTCAGTCGACTTGAGAGCCCTACCTATAGTGCTTCATATCTTAATTGGTATAAATTCCACCTTTGTTCCCTTTGTATTCAATTTACCCCTTAACGAAATTGTGAGGACGCAATTTTTTGTAAGGTGGGTGGATTGTAATACCCCGTTCCCGGAATACGTACTTAGTTGCGTATTCAGATTTTCGATCGTATTTTTTCGATTTGTTTCCTGTATTTATTCTGTATTATGAATTCCTTATATGATTGTTTTGTCTTGGATTTGGATTCGTGGTCTTGGAGTCAGCCCTAGTCTGAACCGAAGCCCGATCCTAGAATATTACTCGATTTAGACATTCTGATAATTAGAATTGACCGATTTTAGTTTTAAATATCATTTTCCAATATTATATATTTTCTATGATTTTCTAGATTTTTCTGGAATTAAAATGAAAGTCTTCAAAACCGGTGTCGGCCAGTGCCGCTGACCGATTCCTGGATTTTTAATTCCAAACAGTTTGGAATTTCATGATGGTCTTTTAGGCTTTATTCCTTAAAATCATATTTTCTACCTACATTCTTTTTCTGAGGATTTTATGATTTTATGAAAATTCCACCGGAGTCGGTAGATAACTGATTCCGGGATTTTTAGTTTTAAAACTATAAAGTATTTCTTAAAACGGATTTCACTATTGTTCTTAATATATTATTCTTGATTTTTGATATTTATTTCGAGTCGTTCCGAGATACTTGAATTTCGGACGATTCCGGTATTTTCCCGAAAGATTTCCGTATCTGCTACTGAATCCCGGGAATCCGCCACTTCCATTATTTTCATCTTCTCTCCCAAGAAAATATCTTCTCATTTCTTTTCTTTTCCATTTTTCTTTTCCTTTAATTCTTTTCTTCCTTCCTAAGTTTCCTCCAACTTCCACACACTTCCAATTAATCTCCACCACACAATTCTCCACCTCACCCTCCACCTCATCATCTCTTTGGCAAGCTTTGATTGGCCAAGAGACACCTCACCCCTCACCTTGGCAAGCTCCTATTGGCCAAGGAGAACACCTCATCATCTCCACTTTGCAATTAAGCCCTCCCCTTTCATTTAATTGCAACACCTTTACAAATCCAAATCCCATATATACATTTCCTTTTCATTTCAATCCCTTTCTTTTCACTTCTCTTCACCAAGGGCCAAACCTTAGCCACCTCCATCTCCTTCATCTCCAACCACTCCAACTCTTTAGCTTCACTTTCTTCCTCCTTCATCTCCATGGAATCTACCACAAGGTCAACAACTCCACAAAGACTCCACCTTTCCCACCATCATCAACTCCATCATCAACCACTCTTTTTGGTGAGTAATTTCATCACCTAGACTTGATTAATTCTTAGTATGTTTAAGTATTCATATCATGTTCAATTATGTCTTCAATCCATGATTATTTAGCCATCAAACCCAACCCTAGAAAATCTGTTCTGTTTGCTGTTTCCAGTCGATTAGTCGACTTGACCTAGAACCTAGTCGACTAGAAACCCTTAGCTGAAACGTAGCTTTTTCTGAAACACAGTATTAGTCGACTTACCTTAGTTCCTAGTCGACTAGAGACCCTTAGTCGACTACACCCTTGACCCTAGTCGACTAACCTTTCCTGAACTAGAAACCCAAACTCTCTGTATCACAGTATTAGTCGACTTGACATGACTGTTAGTCGACTTGAGATGTCTGTTAGTCGACTACTCCTTCCACCTAGTCGACTAACTTTTCTCTGAAACCAAACCCAACTCTCTGGAACCCAGTTTTAGTCGACTATACTTGACTGTGAGTCGACTTGAGTCCACCATTAGTCGACTAACCTTCCACCCTAGTCGACTAACTTTGCCTATCTGTTATAGTTGATTTCTTTCTTGAACATGAACCTTACCCTCTAGACTTACATCACATATAGGTATTACTTGACTTGCCTCTTGACAAACATCATCTTACCTTCTCTCCTTCTCTCTCCCCTTCTCTCTACATAATTATATCACAGGTTATGGCGCATCCCGAGCTTCCGTGGATATTGGATCTTTCGGCATATTGGTGGTTTAGGCGAGTAGTCTCGCTCTTCTCTATTTGAGTTCCCGTTTCGTCGGGACGATAAGTATTTCATTTCCTATTTTTATGTATTTGATTCCATGTCTATATAGCTTTTGATGCTTTTATATCATGCGTGGCCGACCCTTCGTGGTCGTTGGACTTTGAGTCACTTCCATGTTACCACTTGCTATTACTCAGACTTGTCAGTTACATGCTTCCTTTTAACACATGTATATCACTTGGTAACTGTGTTATCGCCTGACTACTTGACATGCCACTATCTGGCAAGACCCTTTTATTATGTCATGACTTACCCAGACTTATTATCAATCTCTTGGTATGCATGTTACTTGATATACATCTCCATTTATCATGCTATCTCTTGACACCAAGCATGATACACCGATTCTTATAATTATCACGATAGAGGGAATGTAGTACCAGATTACTGTTATGTACTGATCACTGTTATGTATTACTGTTATGACATTGCTCATTCCCGAAATCTGATAATTATGTTTATAAGCCATAAAAAGGACAACTTGTACGGGGTATGGGAGGAAGTGATGGATGCCGGAATGATACCTTGCTTATAGTGATGGGATATACAAGTATATATATATATATATATATATATATATATATATATATATATACTGGCGGTAGTGACTATGATTACTGAATAGGGGGACTTTGGGCCTCCAAAGCTGGTTCCAGGTGTATGGAAACTACTATAAGAAGAGTTATCAGTTCTCCATCGGCTTCCGTTAACAACCCTTGGCTAGCTTATATATGGATGTATGTGGGTTGGCCGTACACCAGGTCACATACCGAGATATATGAGTAAGACAAGTAATAATAATAGATTCCAGTTATAGTTCATGTCTTGATGCCTGTTTTGGACTCTTATTATGGACTCCTGTATTTTCATGTCATGATTTCCGAGATGTATTCCTGTTATGACTTTCATATGATTTGCAACTCTGATTCTATATGCTTGGATATTCGGTGGCATGAGATAAAAGTATATAGATGAGGGTTTCCTTGTTTGAATTATTCCTTCGATGTACTAGTCTCATGGGACCGTGACCTAAGCATATACAATCAATCTTGCTTACAGCTTTACTTGGGATTTCCGGTTTCCTGATGATTATGTTGTACTCGTTTACATATATACTTCATTTGTGTTCTAACCCTCCGGTCTTCTGTACTTGACACTTGTGTTCATCCCGGCTCGCCACCTGGCATTGTATCATACTCGCCTGGGGAGTTTCACTGACTCCCCTGGATTCTCATGTCCAGGTCACGGAGCCCGGAGCGCGTAGATTTCCCCCTTTGCTGCTCAGAGTAGCGCAGCGGTAGCGTGGACCTCCAGCTGACCGTCCAGGGCTACATCCTTCCAGACCCCCCTTTGTGCCTCTCGAGTTTCCTCTTAGCAAACTCGTGAGTGCCCTTTTTCTATTCATACTTGCACATTTCCTTGTATACTTGTATGTGAGCACCCTTTTATGCTGTTCATATATGTATATCTCTTGTACTCTCGCATTTGCGCATATCTGTGATGTATTATTATTGTAATATTCATCACCTCTGGTGATAACTCTGTGATTGTATATATATATGTGTTGGAATGTATAATGCACCATATGCTTCCGTACTCTGATTCTTGTCTGTACTGATGCTTAGCGTATATACGTCAAGGTACTTCTGACTTGCGTATATACGTCGCAGTGACGTCCCCGTACCAGCGGGATCGGGGCGTTACACTCTTGGAAAGTGAGAGGCTCATAATCGGCATATAAACAAAAGAGATTAGTTTCTCCATCTTCTTCTATCTACTCATAGATCTCCCTGAGGCTTCTCGTTTTGATTGGACCTCGTTACATGGAGGATTCGCTACTATTACCTCCCCCAGAAGATGGAGAACCTCTTGCAGAAGACGGTGTAGCATGTTGAGGAGATGGTGGTGTAGCTGGTGGTGTAGCTGGTGGTGGAACCTCATGTAGAGGCTCGTCAGGTTCATTCACCAAGGGTTTCTCTTTGACAGTCTCTTCATTGCTCCAACTCCATACTTCAGCTTCATTGAAGACAATGTCTCTACTAACCACTAGTTTCTTAGTTAGTGGATTGTAGAGCTTGTATGTCTTCGACTCCTCGCTATATCCGATGCATTTTTCACCATGATAGTCAAGCTTCTTCCTTTTAACTTCAAGTACTTGTGCATATGCAACACACCCAAAAATTCGTAGATATGCGACATTAGGCGTGTAGTCGCTCCATGCCTCTTAAGGAGTCTTGCCCTTCACTTGCTTTGTCGGGCATTGGTTGAGCAAGTAAGTTGAACATGCCACAGCTTCTGCCCAAAACTATTTCGACAGCCCCTTTTCTTTGAGCATGGTTCATGTCATGTCAAGAATAGTGCGGTCCTTTTTTTCTGCGATGTCATTTTGCTGTGGTGTGTAGCAGTAGTAAACTGCCTCTTTATGCCTTACTTCCTGCAATATTCTTTGAGGTGTACTCACCACCTCAATCAGATCGGAGAGTTATTAGTTTGTGCCACTCTCCTCTTCAATAAGAGCTTTAAAATTCTTGAAGGTAGTAAAGGCAGTCGATTTTTCATTAAGAATGTATACCCAAAACTTTCTATTGAAATCATCAATGAAGGTAATAAAATATCTATTACCTCCTAAAGAGACGGGATCTAATGGTCCGTAGATGTCAGTATGAACAAGTTGCCACGGCCTCCGCTCTCCATGACTTTCCACTGCGAAAAGGAAGTCATGCTTGCTTGCCAATTATGCAACTTCATAAGTATAATTTGGTGGATCAATTGTCGGTAAACCTCGTACCATGTCGGTTGTAGATAGTAGCTTCAGGCCGCTGAAGTTTAGATGACCGAAGCGAAGATACCACTGATTGGGAAAAGATAGTGTGAAGTTATTACACAAGTATTCAATGAAAGAAGAAAGTTTTAGAGTTAACCTCGGTGCTTTGTCACTTCACAATGTATTTGAGATGGTTAATATATCCTTTCCAATCTCCGCTATAGCAATGGCTATACCGGGTCGATCCTCGAGGAGAGCTCACGTTGGAAGTTTTACGGTTCGGAGTGAAGAAATGAAAACGAAGATTCTTCTTTATTATTTACACAAATGCAAGAGACATGGAAAAGAAAATAGAAGAAGTGGTTGATTTGTGCATGATGGAAAAGAAATCAAAAGAACTTTAGTAAAGTGTATTGCTAAGAGAAAAGAAGATAGTAAAGAAGATGTTGGAAACTTTAGATGAGAAAGTACATGGCTAGCTAACTTTACTTTGCTAACTTACTAAACTCAATGATGATGCTTGATTGCTTCACGTTGATTCATTGGCAATAGGTATGACTTGCTTGTTTGTTCAAAGTACTTTACCGTTTTGAAGATGAGTGTTCCTTTAGTTCTTAGCTTGAAGCCTCATATTGATTCATTGGCTCTCTAGATAGATTATCAATGATGAACTCTAGGATTGGTACTCAAGTAATGCTAAGTTAGAAGAATCAACATTCATTTGAACATTCAAGACATAGCAACAAATTAGCTTGAAGTAAAGAAGTTGTTCTTACTATACAAGTAGCACATGTTTGGTAATCCATCTCCATGTTCCATCAAGGCTCTTGTTCTAGACAAGGCTCTAAATGAGGCACACATGAGTCATATGGAGTTTGTACAAGCATTGACCAAGGGAAAGCAACTCTACTTCCTTGGTAAGTAAAAGAAACTCTCACAATGCAAGTATAAAGATAAGCAATCATCCAAAGAGATAGAAGTTAGCTAGGTAAGTTTGTTAGCTAGCCATGTAATAGAAATTTAGCTATCCATTACACAAGTAACAAAACAACAATTCATGATGTAAAGCAAAGAGAAGTAAAGCAATGAAAATGCAAGAGAAGTAAAACAAGAAAGTAATGCAATGTAAAACGTACTAGAGCTTGCAAAGAGAAGACGAAGCTTTGATTAACCCTTGTTACAAGTGATGTCATCTTCTTGATTACAAGCTTTCAACAGCACTCACTCTCTCTCTTTGACAAAATTTCTAGGAGGAAGAAGATGGAGACTAAAACCTAGGAGAAGACTAAAACAAAATACAAGAGTTTCCCTAGTTCTCTCCTCTCTCTTCTCTGTTTTCTTGTGCAGACCCTGTTCCTCTATTTATAGCCTTCAGAGAGAAGCATCTAGAGCCCAGATCGTTGGAGAAAAATCCGGGGCTCAACGGCCCAGATCTTGCCCCGCGCGCGCGGCAAGGAGCGGCCGTTTGAAAGCTGTTGGCTAACAACTTTCTGTTGTGAAGTTGTTACAAGTTTGTTAGCCACGTGGCCTTCTAGAACATTGAGTTGGCGCGTGGATCTCCCTTGATTCTGAATTCAAACTTGGGCTCTTTTGGGCTTTGAATTAAATCTCTTTAATTATTGCTAATTAAAGAGATTTGGGCCTTTTTCTCTTTTAAGATGTGGACCTGCAAAAATAGAGAGAAAAGGATTAAAAATCATATTTTTATTTGTAATATGCATGGTATGGAAGCAGTAAAATATGCAAATATGTATAACAATCACACCCCCATACCTAACTTTTGCTCGTCCTCGAGCAAAAAAAAAAAAAGAAAAAAAAATCTTAACTAATTTATTACACCACTTTCGTAGGTGACACGATTGCACTGAGCACGTGCAACAAGCCGTTAAACCTCTAGGTTACCCTAGAGGAGGAGTGTTGTCTCCTGAGGGTTTTCAGCTGATTGCACCCACAAAATCCATAAAGAAAAATAAAAGGGTTAGTGAAATTTTGATCCATGTTTTAAAGATTCTAACTTGAGCTATAGGTTTCAGGTTACCCTAAACTTTTCATTCCTCTTATAAGTGTCTAATTGGAGTTTTGTTTTCAGCTTAGGTTAAGATTTTAGGGAAAAGATCAAAAACCGGATTTTGCATCAATCCTAGGATATATACATCTATAAATATGAAGGATCTTTCTTAGACCAAGTTCATTTATTTACTAATATATATAATATTTTTTTTCTTTTATTTTTTTTATTTTATTTACAATGTTTATTTATTTACATTTCCTTAGCATCCTTAGGCTTTCTAGTTTACCCTTGTAGCGAGCCTTTAACCGATGACTCCCAAACCAGACGGTCTTAGGGCACCAGATGAGAAAACATCCCTCGGGTTTAAGGTCTCGAGTAAAAAAGGCCACGAAGAAATTTAAGGACTTAACCACCTTTAGGCGTGATCGGTAATGCTTCTTGAGGCACGGCTAACCAGCTTAGTCAGTGGCTAAGTATTTATTATTTATTTATGTACATCTTTTTTTTTTCTTTTATATATTTTTTTTTATTATATATATATGTAAATAAAATCACAAAGTCTTTGATTAATCCTTCAATATGTTCAATGTTTATATCTAAAGAAAGAATTAAAATCTAGTAATTTTTCTAATCCTTTATTACTTAACCTAAAAATCTAACAAAACTCCTCTTTTCAACTTATAATTAGAAATCTTAATTTAGAGCTTCCTTAATCCCTAAATTTCAAGTTTGATTCTTTAAACATGGATCAAAGAATTTCTTCTTTTTTTTTATATTTTTTTATTTTTCTAAAAGTAAAAGTAAAATCTAAAAAGAAAGTAGAAAATCTCTAAAGAAAGGTAAAATCTAAAAGAAAATAAAAACCTAAAAAGAAAGTGAAAAATCCTAAAAAGGCCTAAAAAGAAAGTGAAAAATCCTATGTTAGCATCTACCCCCCCATACCTATCTCATGCATTGTCCCCAATGTATGCAAGATAATAATATGCATGAAAAGAGGTAAAGGATAAAAATCATCCCCTCTGTCTCTTTGGAGCAGCGGTGGTGCTTGGTCCAGCAGACTGTGATCGTCTCAATGCCGCCTCTATACTGTCCAAACGAGAGGAATTCTCCTCGACCTTCTTCCTCAGACGAACTTGCCCTCTAAAGATCTTCTTCATGCCCTTCCAGACGGCGGACATGAAGGCTTGTGATTCTGTGGGGGGATCCTGCCTCCAAAATTGGGGCTCATCTACCTCCTCTAAGCTCTCCTCCGAAGAGGACTCCATAGGAATATCCTCAGGCTGGGCACTAGGTGTCCAGAGGGCGTGTAAGCAACCAGTGTATGAGCTAGTGGGTCTCTCTGCTACAACATACACTCGGGGAAAGGAGTCAAATACATCGTCTGGTATGAAGTTTCTACACAGACGTGTAATCAAGACTGGATGGGAATACTTTGCACCCCGAGTGCGGGAGGAATTATCAAGTATGGCATGGAAGAGTGCCCTATTCAAACAAACCGTGTGTCTATGAGTCATTAAATCATGGATGATTTGTAACACGGGTCTGTTGAAAGTCGTGGTATGATCAAGTCCAAAAATATTGCGTTGGAGCCAACGTCCAATGCAATGTACATTTCTAAACGTGGATTGGGCTTTGAGCCCACGGTCCTGCTCTGTGCAGCGGACCCCCATGATGGGCATGTAATCAACCAGTGGCAAAGGGTCAGTATGATGGTGTAACGGTCCCAGTTCTAATAAGCAAAATTTGATCCATAACACGTATTTATCCCCAAATCTTTTCGTTAATCACAAAATCTAGAAAATTTTAGCAGCATCTCCTCTAAAATTTTAACTTTTTCCATATACAGAAATATGAATTTCAGCTCCAAGGCCTACTTATATCCGCAAAGCATTTCGGTCACATGACCTACTTATCACAAAATAAAGAATATCTCCAAAATATACTTATGCCATGCATTCATCTTGCATAATCATCAAGGCATCCATAATCCACAAAATTCTACCAACATGATCACAATACCTTACTTCACCAACTTCCCAAGTACACAAGTTCTAATTAAAACTATTACAAAAATTTCATATGATAGTAGCATCATAGCACCCTCAACTAGGTAAAGCCAACATAAAACATAATTACATGTACATAGTGACAAAGTAAGTTTTTATGAAACATATGACATCCTGCTCATGACTAATCCGTGCTACATTATGCCCTTACCTTTATCCAAACCTGAAAGAGAAGACAAAGAAAGGAATGAGCTCGACGGCTCAGCGAGTAAATTTCATAAACACTTTATAAATAATAACAACATGATATAATACCACAGCATACTTTATGGAATCTAAGGAGGCCTTTATGAAAACATATGTTAGCATTCTTTGGTCTACTTTATACACTTATGTGATGGTACAAGACGTAGTAATAGTTTCCTTTTATCACGTTTGATAACACAACATAATTCAAACCATAACAATTCCTAAGTTATGGTAACACAACATCTTTTATGAACATATTTACAAGCAACAATTCATTACCACAACATTCAAAAGAGTACATGAACATTTCACCGTCTTCTCCTCCTACCGGCTCCCGCCGGCCCTTCCTACAGTGATAAACATAAACTACTTTCATAACACCGTCTTCTCCTCCTACCGGCTCCCGCCGGCCCCTTCCTACAATGATCAATATACTTTTACACCGTCTTCTCCTCCTACCGGCTCCCGCCGGCCCCTTCCTACAATTTTAGATGGAACCTCATTTTTCCCACTGTCTTTCCCTTCCTACTCTTAATTGACAATTGACAAACATAGGGATTCACCATACTAACGTATAGATCCCACAATCAATACATTCATATATATGGCATATCAAATTATTTCATTTCATAACTTTACACAATTAGTATGTTTTGGCAAGATCACATAATCAACATTTTCACATATCATTCATCTATTCAATCATGCTATTATATAGGGATTACCATAGTAATTCGTACAATGTAATTCATACAAAGGTACCTAAGTATTATGATTAGTGACTTAATGTACACAACATAGGATGTATAGGATATAACATAACCACTTATGGCATCATACTCTAATGAAAAAGAGAATAAAGGTAATAACCATACCATAAATAGGTCACCATCTTCTTTTAAAACAACATAACACCAATTTCATAAAAACAAGAAACTAATTTACCCATTACCATACATCATTCATGATTATTTTCCCCAAGTTTTCCCTATTTTCTAAACATCACATTTTGGCCAATCCTATCTCCTCTCTAGCATGTCATATAACATACACATTTAAAATATCCAATTCACTTCTCTAACATGTCCTATAACATACACATTTAAAATATCCAATTTCATGAAATAATAATTTACATGCTACCTTATTCTATTCAAGCACACTTTCCCTAAAATCCCTCTTAGTCTCATACATCAATTACTTGAATAAAACTCATGAATTCGGTTTGTAAAGTGAGTATGTAAATTTACTCACCAAGATATGTGGATTCCCACTAGCGATTTTGATCAATCCTTCACTCAAACCCTAGTAACAAGACAAGGAAAAATTTAGTTATGAAATGATTTGTAAAGAGGAAGGAATTTGTAGAGTGACAACCTTACCTTTAACCCAATTTAGTTTCAGAATTTGGGGATTTTGGAATCCAATTTCAGAATTAGGGCTTGGCTTTTCCTAGCAAAATCACCACCAAATCTGGATCTCCTCTACTTCTAGTCAACAGAGGACTCCCCCCCTTCCGATTCAGGCCGACCCGCGGCCTGAGCCGCCGCCCCCGCGCTGCGCGCGGTCGCGGGCTGCTGCTCGCGGCTGAGCGCAGCCGCGTGCGTGGTGGCGCGGCTGTGCTGCCGCCCTCCCTTGGCTCGGCCGGGGTGCGAGAGAGAGAGAGAGAGTGAGAGAGAGAGTGGGAAATTTCTAGGGTTTGGTTTTTGGAAGTTCAGAATTATTTTACAGAGAAGAAGAACATTTCTCTCTCAGATCCTTACGTAAGGGATGACCAATATGCAAAAAGGCCCCTAATAACCTGGACTTTGCAATAACACCCTCCCCTCAATCCTTGCCACTTGGCCAAGGCTAGGATCAAATTGATCCTAGCCCTACACCTCACCCATCCATGCTACCTAACTCATTCCACTAGCTAAAACAAAATAAAAAATTCCAAAGTACAAATACATAGGTATTTGATTTTTGGGAATACATTAAGCTATACCAACAATTTGCAATATTAAAGATATACCCCATATACTCTAATATCCTAATTATTTTGGCATAAATACTTATATATATTTCCTATCTATATATACCAATTTACACCATAAATCAAAAATCAACATAACTCATAAGGATGAAATATTTATTCTTGGGTTATCCTTATTATTATAGGTATTTAATTAACAAAGAGGAAAAAAATTTTCCTATCTAACTGATGCTTAATATAATTAGGAAAAAAAATGGGCTGTTATAGATGGGGATGAATGGGGACATCGGTGATTTCAGTAATGAGTGGAATGGTGACAAAGATGTCACCTAATGGCATATGAACTGTGAATTGTTCTGTGTTATGATTAACAGATGCATGATCCAATGTGTTGTAAAATGTGGTGACCAATTCAGGGCAATAGTATGCATCATTGTCATTGTTATCATAAACTAAGGAATACCAATTCCACGCACGTATTAGATCTACAAATATATGCCCATATCCCCTTGATCATTCAAAAGTTTAGAGAAATCCCTCTCCACAAACAAACTAGGGGCCATAAATAACAGTAAAAATTAGAGCAAAGGAACCAAGGGACAAGAGATCAAACCACCCCCGGATTTCGTGGGGGGAAATCGAAAGACAGGTGTGCAGAAGGCACCAGAGACAGCTTCGGGAAGAATGGGTCTGTTTCTGTCTCCAGGGAAAGAAGTCAGTCGGCCTGAACTCTTCCGGCGCTCCTGAGGTGTCAGAACGGCGGCGGAGCTGCGGCAGAGTGCGGCGGATTAGAGAAAACTGGGGAGCAGAATTTTGGTGGAGGTCGGCTGTTGAAGGAGTATTTCAGATCTGAGGGGACGTTTTCGTTTGAGGGAGGAAGATAGGTGAAAAAGAGTATTTATAGGAGGGGGAAAAAATGGTTTCCAAATTAACCCTAGGTCAAAGAGTGTATTTACAAGCCTAGGTCAAAGAGGTGGAAAATGGAGTTGACTGTAAGGAAAAAAATGAAAAACTCTTAGGAAAAATTGTGAAAAACTCCCTAATTTTTTTTTATTTTTTCTAAAAGAAAAAGTAAAAATCTTTTTTTTTTTTTTTAAAATGGTCCCAAAATGATATGCAGGGAAATTCGGGGAACTGTACAGATGGAATTTGTCACAAATAAATTGGGTCACAAAGACCCAATTCATGAACTTCGTGTGACACAGAATCGGTGGTAAAGAATGGCTTTAGACGTTGACCGTTCACCGTGAATTTGTTGCCATTATTCGGGTCAAGAATCTCAATCGCACCATGGGAGAAGACATTTTGAACAATGAATGGCCCTGACCACCTGGTTCTCAATTTACCAGGAAAGAGGTGGAGTCGTGAATTGTATAACAGAACCTTTTGTCCTGAGACAAAAATTTTGCGGTGAATGGATCTATCATGAAAAAGTTTGGCTCTGTGTTTGGTGATCCGAGCATTGTCATATACTTCGTTTCTTAACTCTTCAAGCTCAGATATCTGCAACTTCCTTAATGCACCGGCTTTATCCAAATCCAAGTTCAGCTGCTTTAAAGCCCACATAGCTCAGTGTTCTAATTCAACTGGCAAGTGACAAGGTTTTCCAAATATAACTCGATATGGAGACATACCGAGGACAGTCTTGTAAGCGGTCCTGTATGCCCACAAGGCATCAGTGAGTTTGATGGACCAATCCTTACGGTTCTGTCCTACAGTTTTCTCCAAAATGAGTTTTATTTGTCTATTCGTGACTTCAACTTGCCCATTGGTTTGAGGATGGTATGCCGTGGATAATTTGTGAGTAATAGAGTATTTACGCATCAAGGCTTCAAAAGCCCTATTGCAAAAATGACTCCCATTGTCGCTTATTATCGCACGGGGGGCTCCGAAGCGAGAGATGATGTATTCTCTTAAAAACTTAATGACAACTTGGTTGTCATTTGTCCTTGTGGGAATTGCTTCAGCCCATTTGGAAACATAATCTACGGCTACCAAAATGTATTGGTTACCGTATGACAGAGGAAAGGGTCCCATAAAATCGATGCCCCAAAGATCGAAAATTTCGACTTCCAAGATGGGTGTGAGGGGCATCATGTCTCTTTGTGTGATACGACCCGTCATTTGACACTTATCACAAAGCTTGCAGAAATTATATGCATCCTTAAATAGAGTGGGCCAGTAGAATCCACTCTGAAGCACTTTCTCAGCAGTTTTCCGTGGACCAAAATGTCCACAGCAAGCTAACTTGTGACAAAATGTCAAAACACTCTGATGTTCTTCCTCAGGAAGGCACCTACGTATGATTTGGTCAGGACAATATTTAAATAAATACGGTTCATCCCAAAAGAAGAACCGCATTTGGCGCATGAAACGGTGTTTTTCCTGGCCTGACCAATGAGAAGGTATTTGCCTGGTAGCAAGGTAGTTCACTATATCAGCATACCAGGGCTCTCCACATATCTCAAAAATGTGCTCGTCAGGAAAATCATCATTAATCGGTATTTTCTCCTTAGGTGCATTTGGGATTCTCGACAAATGATCAGCTACCACGTTCTCAACGCCCTTTTTATCTTTAATCTCCAAATCAAACTCTTGCAAAAGAAGTATCCATCGAATCAGTCTTGCCTTAGCATCCTTCTTTTGCTTCAAGTATTTTAGGGCGGAGTGATCAGTAAAAATAATCGTCCTGGACCCTAGCAGATATTGACGAAATTTCTCCAACGCAAAGACAACCGCTAAAAATTCCTTTTCAGTAGTTGTGTAATTGAGTTGGGCATCATTCAGCGTTGTGCTAGCATAATAGATTACGTGTTGCCTATTATCAATACGCTGTCCTAAAACAGCGCCAATAGCAAAGTTTGAGGCATCACACATAATCTCAAAAGGCTTGGTCCAATCTGGTGCAGAAATGATCGGTGCTGAGACAAGTCTACTTTTAAGCTCTTTCCACGATTTTTGACATTCCTCATCAAATATAAAGGGTACATCCTTTCCTAAGAGATTTGTCAAGGGTCTTGCAATGTTGCTAAACCCTTGAATGAATCGTCTATAGAAGCCGGCGTGCCCTAAGAATGATCTAATGTCCTTTAAACATGTTGGTTCAGTGAGCTTCGTTATGACTTCCACTTTAGACTTGTCCACCTCGATTCCTATTCTTGATACCTTGTGCCCAAGTACGATTCCTTGCTTGACCATAAAGTGACACTTTTCCTAGTTAAGTGTCAAATTTTTCTCCATACAGCGTTGTAAAACCAGTTTCAGATGGTACAAGCATTGTTCAAAGGAATCCCCGTAAATGAAAAAATCATCCATGAAAATTTCCAAAAATTTCTCCACCATGTCTGAGAACAGGCTCAACATGCAACGTTGAAACGTTGCAGGAGCATTGCAAAGGCCGAAGGGCATCCTACGGTATGCAAATGTTCCAAAAGGACAGGTGAAGGTAGTCTTATCTTGGTCTTCGGGAGCAATTGGGATCTGATTATATCCTGAATATCCATCCAGGAAACAATAATACTCGTGTCCTGCCAATCTCTCCAGCATTTGATCAATGAAAGGAAGTGGAAAGTGGTCTTTACGTGTGGCAGTGTTCAGTTTCCTGTAATCAATACAAACTCGAATCTTCGTTGGAAGACGTGTTTGTATCAATTCTTTATTCTCATTTTCCACCACAGTAAATCCAGCTTTCTTAGGCACAGCGTGAACTGGACTTACCCATTGACTATCGGATATGGGATAGATAATCCCATTGTCTAATAGTTTCAAAATCTCAGATCTAACAGCTTCTTGCATAATTGGGTTAAGTCTACGCTGTGGGTCTCGTTTAGGCTTGGCATCTTCCGTCAAATGAATCCTATGTTGGACAATGGAAGGACTAATCCCCTTGATATCAGCCATTGTCCAACCAATGGCCTCTCTATTTTCCCTTAACACAGTCAGAAGGTCCTCTTCTTGTTGTTTAGTTAGATTGGATGCAATGATTACCGGAAAGGATTCCTTCTTATCCAAGTACTTATACTTGAGATGGTCGGGAAGAGCCTTAAGCTCAGAAGAAGGGACCTGATTTATCACTGGTTGTTCATGGTGTAAGGGAAGAATAGGATTGTAATTAGTAGTCCTTTCAACATTTGATCCAACAATCTGATCAAGGTTGAAGTCATCCGACTCCAACTCAAACTCCTCTTCAGACTCATACTCCACCTCGTCGACATGTTCACTAGTCAATCCCTCAATCAAGTTCACTTCGAAAGAATCATTGTCCACATCCCTTGGCTGCTTCCCCAGATGGAAGACATTCACCTCTTTCGTCATATCTCCGAACGTTAGACGCATCGATCCATTTCGGCAGTTGATGATTGCATTCGCTGTGGCTAAGAAAGGACGTCTGAGAATGACGGGTGTTTGCGCTCTGTGATTTTGTACGGGTTGTGTTTCTAAAACAACAAAATCCACGGGGTAAATGAATTCCCCGACCCGTATCAAAACATCTGTAATCTCCCCCTTGGGAATCTTTACAGAGCGGTCAGCCAATTGGATAGTCATCTGGGTTGGACGAAGATTGCCTAACCCTAACTGCTGATAGACGGAAAAGGGGAGAAGATTGATGCTCGCGCCCAAGTCAAGCAAAGCCCTATTTATGGTGGTCTGCCCTATGATGCAAGAAATGGTTGGGCTCCCTGGATCTTTGTATTTCACAGGGATCAGACCATTGAGCAGTTCACTTATGTTGGAAGCCAAGAAGACTTTTTTAGGGACATTTGCTTTTCTCTTTTGGTACACATTTCTTTCAAAAACTTGGCGTAGGATGGGACTTGTTGAATGGCATCTAAGAGAGGGACATTGATTTGTACTTGGTTGAATATCTCTCTTATCTTCTCCATGTGAGCATTCATCTTATGATTTGTAAGCCTATTTGGGAATGGGACAACAGGCTTATATGTTTGCTCATCAACTTTCTATTTTCCTTTAGACTGGGAAGTGGATGGTTGTGTGCTTGATGAAGGATTGTCTTGCATGGGTTGAATTGGAACAGAAGGTGGTGACACAGATTTGGGAGACTGATTTGAAACCTTATTATCTACATGTTTACCAGATCTAAGGATTTGAATGGCTTGGCATTGGCTGGGTCCCAAGTCTTCAACTTCGTGCAGAGGAAAATGGGCTTTGGGATTGGGCACAGGTTGGCTAGGCAGCATTCCTTTTTGTCTTTCAGCCAGAGAATTAGCCAACTGACCTATCTGGATTTGCAATTTGTTCATGTCCTACTGCTGATTGTTCATCATTGAAGCTTGGGTCTTAGATAAGGTCTCTATCATTTTCTCCAAATCAGAAATTCTTTTGTCTGAAGGATTGGGTGGTGGATGATGCTGATACTGGGGCTGAAAATTTGCTTGGTAAGGCACAGGATTTTGGTATGACTGGAATCTGGGTGGACTCTGATATGAATGGACATTTGGTGGGTTCTGGTGGTAAGTCGGTGGATGAGACTGAGCAGGGTATTGTTGTGGAAATGGCTGTCTCGGCTGCTCAGGACCAGACTGACTCCAAGAAAAATTAGGATGGTTTCGCCATCCTGGATTATAGGTTTTGGAGTAAGGATTGTAAGTGGGTCTGGTGTACGCGGCATTCGTACTCTCCTGAAACATTTGAGTTTGATACACTGGACACTCCTCAAACAGATGATTCAGATCATGGCAGTAGGTACAACCCGGGTTAACCACAGTTGATGGGTTGACCTGATTAACAGCAGAATTTTCCCTGGACTCTAGCAATTCAATCCTCTTCATCAATTGTGTAATTTTAGCTTCTGCAGCTATTGAGGATTCTATGGAGTGTAAACCAGTTCTGGAATTTGTGGGTGTAGGTTTCTCAGTACATGACTCCCACTGGACTGTCTTTTCAGCTAAAGCCTCAAAAAGATCCCAACCCTGATCTTCATCCTTCTTTAAGAATTCTCCTTGACACATGGTTTCAAGGAGCGTCTTAGTCTGATAATCGAGCCCATCATAGATAATCTGGCACTGGCGCCATTTTTCTATACCGTGATGGGGACACAGGGCTACTAGGTCTTTGAAGCGCTCAAAGTACTTCAAAACGGTTCATTTGCTTCTTATTTGAATTGCATTATATTCTTCCTCATAATTGCTGTCTTATGGATAGGATAAAACTTTTTAAGAAAGACCTTAACGAAATCATTCCAAGAAGAAATTGAGCTGACTGGGAGATTATAAAGCCACTTCTTAGCAATATCCTTAAGTGCAAAAGGTATAAACCTAAGTCTGACAGCATCTTCGGTTAACTGGAAAATTCTCATCATAAGGCATACTTCTTCAAACTCTCGAATGAAGAAGTACGCATCCTCAGATTCAAGGCCATGGAATCGTGGAAGTGTGTTTATGAACTGGGGCTTCAACTCAAAGTTATTTACATTTGTGTTTGGGAGGAGAATGCAAGATGGAAGTGATGTGCGAATAGGATAGAACTTGTCTTGCAACGAAACGTTGGTGGTCATGATTGTGTCGAGTGGAGGTGTATGTGCTAGTGTAGAAACTCTTACAAGCCTAGCAGAATTCGGATCTCGATACCACTCTTGCATACAATTACACAATCAACGTGCACCGATCACACAGGCGAAAAATGAAAAAGAACAATCAAGAAAAAAGAAAAATCAATCCAAGCTTTCTAGGTTTCCTGGACCTAGACGACTCCTAACTTTAGATCGTCCACAGGAGGTTTAGTGTAGACTCTGACTATAAGCAAATCAACCAGGTAAGGGTAAGGTTGGTGGGAGGTTTTCCGTCAGAAACGTTCCTTAATTAAGTAACCAGCAACCTTCGGGCTTTCGGCCCTCAACCCCTTTCCTAGACACTGATTTTACAAAAGTCACTTTCCAACACTTTTCCCCTTAGGATAATCTCCTAAGTGAGTCCGGATGTCCCTAGGGCCAGCGTCTAGCAATTTTTATTTAGAAGCTTAGGATTGTGAGTGCTTGGGAAAATGATTTGTGGGCTAAGGAAAGGGTGATAAAATCCCCACCTTATCTTTTTTATGGGTGATGCCCTTAAAGTTGATTCGTGCAAGTGTACGATGTAAACAAACAAGGTTCACTCAAAGCTTAATTAAATCAAACAAAGAATGAGTCCTAGTCTATATGCTATGCTTACGTACCTTGCCTCCAGCACTCTTCAACAGTAAAAGTAAAGGAATTGAAAGACACGTGCCTAGAATGCAAATGTCTAAACAATTTTTTTAACTTTGCAACAAATTTTTTACTGTTGATTAGCAGATATCAGGTGAAGCAAACAAGATTTAAAGTATTGCAGCAGCTGTATTTTGCAGAGCAAGCAACCCTGCAGAAAAGTGGTCAGTAGTCAACTCCTCCTTGCCGCAGAACCGCGGCTTTTGCCGTGAGAACGCGGCAAGTCAGAGGGCTTCTGGTCTCTGCTTTCGAGAGCAGAGGCCCAGAGCCACTTATATGTATTCTGCAATGCAAGTTTTGCTGTTTTCTTCACCTGTAACCTGTAACAGAGAAGAAGATTCGTTTAGTTCTTCACTTGAAATCAAAAACCGTTGCTCTCCCCGGCAACGGCGCCAAAATTTGATTGGGAAAAGATAGTGTGAAGTTATTACACAAGTATTCAATGAAAGAAGAAAGGTTTAGAGTTAACCTCGGTGCTTTGTCACTTCACAATGTATTTGAGATGGTTAATATATCCTTTCCAATCTCCGCTATAGCAATGGCTATACCGGGTCGATCCTCGAGGAGAGCTCACGTTGGAAGTTTTACGGTTCGGAGTGAAGAAATGAAAACGAAGATTCTTCTTTGTTATTTACACAAATGCAAGAGACATGGAAAAGAAAATAGAAGAAGTGGTTGATTTGTGCATGATGGAAAAGAAATCAAAAGAACTTTAGTAAAGTGTATTGCTAAGAGAAAAGAAGCTAGTAAAGAAGATGTTGAAAAACTTTAGATGAGAAAGTACATGGCTAGCTAACTTTACTTTGCTAACTTACTAAACTCAATGATGATGCTTGATTGCCTCATGTTGATTCATTGGCAATAGGTATGACTTGCTTGTTTGTTCAAAGTACTTTACCGTTTTGAAGATGAGTGTTCCTTTAGTTCTTAGCTTGAAGCCTCATATTGATTCATTGGCTCTCTAGATAGATTATCAATGATGAACTCTAGGATTGGTACTCAAGGAATGCTAAGTTAGAAGAATCAACATTCATTTGAACATTCAAGACATAACAACAAATTAGCTTGAAGTAAAGAAGTTGTTCTTACTATACAAGTAGCACATGTTTGGTAATCCATCTCCATGTTCCATCAAGGCTCTTGTTCTAGACAAGGCTCTAAATGAGGCACACATGAGTCATATGGAGTTTGTACAAGCATTGACCAAGGGAAAGCAACTCTACTTCCTTGGTAAGTAAAAGAAACTCTCACAATGCAAGTATAAAGATAAGCAATCATCCAAAAAGATAGAAGTTAGCTAGGTAAGTTTGTTAGCTAGCCATGTAATAGAAATTTAGCTATCCATTACACAAGTAACAAAACAACAATTCATGATGTAAAGCAAAGAGAAGTAAAGCAATGAAAATGCAAGAGAAGTAAAACAAGAAAGTAATGCAATGTAAAACGTACTAGAGCTTGCAAAGAGAAGACGAAGCTTTGATTAACCCTTGTTACAAGTGATGTCACCTTCTTGATTACAAGCTTTCAACAGCACTCACTCTCTCTCTTTGACAAAATTTTTAGGAGGAAGAAGATGGAGACTAAAACCTAGGAGAAGACTAAAATAAAATACAAGAGTTTCCCTAGTTCTCTCCTCTCTCTTCTCTGTTTTCTTGTGCAGACCCTGGTCCTCTATTTATAGCCTTCAGAGAGAAGCATCTAGAGCCCAGATCGTTGGAAAAAAATCTGGGGCTCAACGGCCCAGATCTTGCCGCGCGCGCGGCAAGGCGCGGCCGTTTGAAAGCTGTTGGCTAACAACTTTCTGTTGTGAAGTTGTTATAAGTTTGTTAGCCACGTGGCCTTCTAGAACATTGAGTTGGCGCGTGGATCTCCCTTGATTCTTGTAATATCCCTAATCTAATAATACTGTATTTTAATTTTTCACAAGTATTTATTTTGATTTACCAATTATTTTTAATTGATCAAGTTAATTTATTTCTCTCTTGATTATTATTATTGGATATGCAAATTATTTTCTGATTGTAAATGGCAAATTATTCTTCCATTATTATTTATTATTTCTATTAGTGTTATCTTTATTTTATTGTCGGTGTTTATTAATTAATATTAGTATTCTATTATTTTGTAATTAAGTATTGCGAGTTGTTATTGGTATTATTAATACTATTATTTTGATTAGGTAATGTTGCTACTAATGTTGGATTATTTTGCAGTGGTATATTTCCTTACCCTTGATTCCTGTTCATGCCATATTCCCTTGTATCCTTGTGCCTACCCGTTATCCTCTTTTGATCCAATACCCATTGGTGACCCTATACCCGATATCTATATCCGTTTGGATTCCATAACCTATTACCCGTTTCTATTTTCCTAATCCAAACCCATTCCTAATCCAACCGCTACCCATACCCAATAACCCATCTTATATATGATTCAATTTCCTAATCTATTTTTAATCCTAACCCTTAAACCTAAACCTAGATCTAAAACTAAACATCACCAACAAATTAATCCTCCTCCCAATAACAGCCGCATCCAGCAGCGCCCCCTCTCTCCATCTGCGGCAGCTGGGGTCTCCCGGGGCATGACGGCAACCCCCGAAGCCATGGATCGTAGCCGGAACAGTCCTCCTCCACCTCCATGGCCGAGCTCCTCCACCAACAGCCACCCCGGCGTGGCAGCAGGCCGCCTAGCTCCTCCAATCCAGCGCCCACCGCAGCAGCGCACTGATCCCCATTGGCCGGCAGCCCAGATCGGATCTCCTCCAGCGCCCAGGTCCGGCGTCCCCCCCCCCGGCGCGCACCATCAGCCGCCAGCACCCAGATCCAGGCCGCCTCCTCTTGCTGGCAACGCACAGCCCGTGGTCGCCCAGGCCAACCTCCATCAGTCAAGGACCACGACGCCCCAGCAGCCTACTCGGTGAACCCTCAGGCCGGATCTCCCTCTCCTTGGCCGCCTTCTCCATGCCGGCAGCACCACCACCAGTCCAGCGGCTCTCCTCTCCAGTGGCAGTCCACAGACGCGGCACCCGGGCTTGGTAGATCTCTCCACCAGCGCAACATCTGCGCAGCCCAACTTGGCCTGCACCTCTTCCCCTTTGAATCTCTGTCGCACCCCCCTCTTATCAGCACCTATGGCCATGGCAACCCCAACCTGTAGCCACTGAGCCCCCTGCAAAACCCAGGCTACGAGCAAGCCTAGGACAGCAGCCCATAGCGCCACTCTGATTCCCCTCTCCTTGGTCGGCAGCCCGATCCACTCCGGCTCCCCGACCTCCCCTGCAAGACCCCCATGGTAAGACTTCTCCTCCCTTTCATTCTCTGTTGTTGCAAGTAATAGTAATATTTGATGTGTATGTATGTAATAATGTATGGGTTAATTAATTATGTGTGGGTGATTGCATTATTATCATGTGTGTGTTGTGTACGTGACTGGGTGTGTGCGTGTGTGAGCTTGTGTGTGTTAAGTGGATGGGTATGCATATATAATGTATTATGTAAGTATATGTGTAATTGTATAGTGATATGTATGTTTATAGTATGCGTGTATGAAAGTGTATGCATGTTTATATATATGTATTGTTGTGTATGCTTGTGTACGTATATGTACGTGGGTATACACGTATGTGTCGGGTTGCTCGGGAGTGTTTGTAGTGTATATTTATATCTATTTGTGTGTTCGGTTGCATGCCACAGCAATTTGGATTTGTTTGGTGAGATCCGAACCAGCAGCCGGAAGGAGAGCAGCAGCACGGCGATCCAGATCCAGCGAGCGAGCAGGCCGTTCTCCTGATCCACGCCAGGCCGTCGTCGGAGACCAGCACGGTGGCCTTCTCCAGCACCTTGGCCACCCTCCCGTGCAGTCCGATGGCGAGGAACGACACCACAGCGACCGCGGCAGCGACTCGCCCGGCGACGCGCACAGCAGATCCAGATCCAGACCAGCAGCGCAGACAGCGAGCGAGCGGCAGTTCCAGGCCCTTCCGGCGAGCGCGAGACCTCCAGATTGCAGCCAGGTCTTCCCCAGGATCCTGGCTACCCTCCTATGCAGACCGACAGCGGAAAGCGGCGCCACAGCGACCGTAACGGCGACTCGCCCGGCGACGATCAGATTCCCCAATGTGAGTGTCTCTTCCTCCTTCTCTCTTTTATTAAGTGATTGCAGCTATTATTGTATATGTTATGTAATTGTTTAGTAGAATACTTAGATTACATGTTTATGTATGGGGATCTTTAAGTATGGTGGTGGATTATCTTTGCTCTTTATGTTACATGATGAATGCATAGAAACAGGAGATGCATATCTATGATGTTGGAATCCTTTAATTTCCATATGAATGCTTAGATTTCTAGTGTAGTCATGTGTGTTGAAGAGTATGTAAGTACTGGAGAGAGTATGAGAGGAATAAGTGATGATGTATCTCTGATTTCTGTTCTGGCAGGGGAGTTAGTCGACTTGGCCCACTTGATTAGTCGACTATACTTCCCCCTAGTCGACTTGTATATAGCCTTAGTCGACTAATATGAGTCTGTTAGCTATGTATGTATAGACATCTGATGGATTGTGGACCTCACCCATGGATTATGTATTGGTTATTGATAGATGCATATGATATCGAGAGATGGATATTGGTGGTAATGACTTGATCTAATAGAACTTAGATGTATGTATATGTCGTGATACCGAGTATTGGGATATCATGTTTGATCTTAATAGAAGTGTGAATCCTTGAGGATTTGGGAATCAGATTAAATTGTTAGAGTGAGAGAACTGAGCTTGATTATGGATATATGTTGGAATGATAATTATTATATCAGATCCTTTGATGTATGTTGATACTTGACGATCATGGAACTATTGGAATCTTAAGTTGGTTGTAATGACTTGGGATTGATCTAGACTTATGTTATTTACATAGAATGATGATCAGTAATTAGACCTGACTTGTTAGTTGAGTATTGAGGACATATCAGATATGACTGGGTTAGTTGAGTTGTGATTTAGATTGATCTTGAGTTAGAGGTTATCCAGAATCTATGTTCCTTATATTGGAGTCTGACTTGTCTTGAGATAAGATTAACGTTGTTGGCATTTGAGATTCATTAGATGATATGTTGTTGATGTTAAGTATCAGTGGTAGCTATTCTATATTGCAGTTGATCGAGGACATATTGGATGTGCACTTACCTTACTAAAAGATAATGACGATTGGATTGGTACATGAACTTATTCAGAGTTAGACTGAACTTGTGATATAGATGATATTGGATTTACATTCTTTATGATTAAACCTGATATGCATTAAGATGAGTTTGATATATTTCAGGTAGAGGACTTTCTAGACTTGATATTCTTTATTGGTGATGACTCATTCAGATATTGATATAGACTTGTTGTGATGTTAGAGACTGGGTTACTCAGTGATATGGATATAATTATTGTGAGAGTGAATTAGCGATATCGGTGATTTTATATATATTCAGAGTTTGATAGCTTTTACTATTTGATCTCTGTTATTGGTGACTTGAGGATCAGTGTCTAGACTGTTACTGTTAGTTATGTTCAGATTACTGGAAGTTACTGGGAAATGATTGTTTAACCGTAACCACGGTACAGTTCTATTGTTCATCGTATACACGGTTACTGTTACTGTTACTGTTACTGTTACTGTTACTGATATTATTCACCGTGTATACGATTATTGATTGACTGTTACTGTACTGATATTGTTACCGTCCAGTAGCCTCCCAGTAATTGAAATGGCATAAGGTATTGATTGTTATTGATGGCATTACCTCACTGACTGTACACTAGACACCTTTCACTGGACCTTGACATATGACTGTATCACTGTTACTTGACATCTGGACTCCTGTACCCGGTACCCATATCCCATGTACTATTGACCTGTTAATAGCACAGTCAAACCGGCGTCCGGCGGTTTGCCGCCTGGTGTCGGGATTGACGAGGATGTATCCCACAATCGTGCTAGCGTCCGGCGGATCTTGAAAGGAACTAAGTGCCACGTGGAGTAAAGTGCCACACCATACACATGGTGGGGCCACCTCTTGAATCCACAGGGGCCACCTCTAGAATCCTGTTTTCCTCAGAGCAAAGTGCCACACGGAGCAAAGTGCCACACCATACACATGGTGGGGGCCACCTCTTGAATCTGTGGGGGCCACCTCTTGAATCTGTAGGGTTATCTATTGTACGTGACGCCTGGTGTTAGCGTGATATTGCATTCTCAGTGCCTATTAGCATCCACACGCACTTGTATGATGATAACCCCTAGGATACATGTTATTTGGTTCTCTTTCCCTATTCGAACAATGATACCCGCATATCGGAGTTCGGATGAGTTCTACTGGATGTGCGGGCTCCAGGGTGAACTGTCGGATGTTGTGGGACGCCGGTAGGAAAGTGACAAAGATAACGTAGAACATTACTGATTGTTGTTGAATGAATTGAATGAACACATTGTGTTATACCCTGAATGGTTACCCTGCCTTATGACACATGACTGTATACATGATTGTAACCAGGACCACATGATTATAACCAGGACCAGACTTATGACCAGACTTGGATACCAGTTTAGTGACATGCGATGGATACCTATTTGACATTGATTGCATATTTACAGTTGTGCCATTTGACTGCTATCTGTATTCATGTCTTCATCATATGTGTTACTGTTCAGTTATTTATTGTGTTATTTAGTCTTTCTATCTGCAGTTGTCCTTATTATTATATATGCACATGGTTTCTTCTGCACGAGCTGTTTCCCCTTTACACACACACTCATTATGGTCGCGTTCTGACGACCCTGGATTTGCACGTCCAGCTATTGGACGATTGTTTCTAATGTGCAGGTGTTTGATGAGGCGGTACGCTTTGCGAGGAGTTAGACACAGTCTTCCTCTCTTCATTCTGGTATCCTCATTTCTCCCTTATTCCTGTTACTCCATGACTCTATCTGTATTGCATTCAGCTGCCATTTTCTTTCAGTCATTCATATTGTTATCATGTGTAATTTTATATGTCATATTGCAGTGATTTTCATGGTTGAGATTATAGCTTGTTCAGGTTACAACTTAGGCTTAGCGCGTATACGTGGGGTATTTCCCTTGCGTATATGCGTCACCATAACGACTCCGTATCTTTATGATCGGGGCGTTACAGAGTGGTATCAGAGCCCAGGTTCGACATAAAAGAGAACCTAGTTCCTGCTGTAACCTGAGACAGTTATGTTGACACTGTAATATACATATATTATTCATATGATAATATTGGCTCTATTTGGAAATTGATCGTCCTCTCTTTTGAAATTCCGTTCTTGATCTGTTGATATTCATGATTCCAACACTTCAATTAGAGTGATTTGGATGTCCATCTTGATTTCATTCTTCTTTCCTATTCATTCCTCCCAATTCTATCTCTTGAGATTGGTCTCTCCGTATTGAAGCTGGTAGCAGAGATCAGAGCGCGCAGCGAAATCGTGGTGTCCCAACGAGGCGACATGGATTCTTATTGTGTTCCCTCTTGGTCTTTGATTCTTTTACCATTCCCTACCTTATTTGAATTTCGAGGACGAAATTTTTATTAAGGTGGGTAGAATGTAATATCCCTAATCTAATAATACTGTATTTTAATTTTTCACAAGTATTTATTTTGATTTACCAATTATTTTTAATTGATCAAGTTAATTTATTTCTCTCTTGATTATTATTGTTGGATATGCAAATTATTTTCTGATTGTAAATGGCAAATTATTCTTCCATTATTATTTATTATTTCTATTAGTGTTATCTTTATTTTATTGTCGGTGTTTATTAATTAATATTAGTATTCTATTATTTGTAATTAAGTATTGCGAGTTGTTATTGGTATTATTAATACTATTATTTTGATTAGGTAATGTTGCTACTAATGTTGGATTATTTTGCAGTGGTGTAATTCCTTACCCTTGATTCCTGTTCATGCCATATTCCCTTGTATCCTTGTGCCTACCCGTTATCCTCTTTTGATCCAATACCCATGGTGACCCTATACCCGATATCTATATCCGTTTGGATTCCATAACCTATTACCGTTTCTATTTTCCTAATCCAAACCCATTCCTAATCCAACCCGCTACCCATACCCAATAACCCATCTTATATATGATTCAATTTCCTAATCTATTTTTAATCCTAACCCTTAAACCTAAACCTAGATCTAAAACTAAACATCACCAACAAATTAATCCTCCTCCCAATAACAGCCGCATCCAGCAGCGCCCCCTCTCTCCATCTGCGGCAGCTGGGGTCTCCCGGGGCATGACGGCAACCCCCGAAGCCATGGATCGTAGCCGGAACAGTCCTCCTCCACCTCCATGGCCGAGCTCCTCCACCAACAGCCACCCCGGCGCGGCAGCAGGCCGCCTAGCTCCTCCAATCCAGCGCCCACCGCAGCAGCGCACTGATCCCCATTGGCCGGCAGCCCAGATCGGATCTCCTCCAGCGCCCAGGTCCGGCGTCCCCCCCCCGGCGCGCACCATCAGCCGCCAGCACCCAGATCCAGGCCGCCTCCTCTTGCTGGAAACGCATAGCCCGTGGTCGCCCAGGCCAACCTCCATCAGTCAAGGACCACGACGCCCCAGCAGCCCACTCCGGTGAACCCTCAGGCCGGATCTCCCTCTCCTTGGCCGCCTTCTCCATGCCGGCAGCACCACCACCAGTCCAGCGGCTCTCCTCTCCAGTGGCAGTCCACAGACGCGGCACCCGGGCTTGGTAGATCTCTCCACCAGCGCAACATCTGCGCAGCCCAACTTGGCCTGCACCTCTTCCCCTTTGAATCTCTGTCGCACCCCCCTCTTATCAGCACCTATGGCCATGGCAACCCCAACCTGTAGCCACTGAGCCCCCTGCAAAACCCAGGCTACGAGCAAGCCTAGGACAGCAGCCCATAGCGCCACTCTGATTCCCCTCTCCTTGGTCGGCAGCCGATCCACTCCGGCTCCCCGACCTCCCCTGCAAGACCCCCATGGTAAGACTTCTCCTCCCTTCATTCTCTGTTGTTGCAAGTAGTAGTAATATTTGATGTGTATGTATGTAATAATGTATGGGTTAATTAATTATGTGTGGGTGATTGCATTATTATCATGTGTGTGTTGTGTACGTGACTGGGTGTGTGCGTGTGTGAGCTTGTGTGTGTTAAGTGGATGGGTATGCATATATAATGTATTATGTAAGTATATGTGTAATTGTATAGTGATATGTATGTTTATAGTATGCGTGTATGAAAGTGTATGCATGTTTATATATATGTATTGTTGTGTATGCTTGTGTACGTATATGTACGTGGGTATACACGTATGTGTCGGGTTGCTCGGGAGTGTTTGTAGTGTATATTTATATTTATTTGTGTGTTCGGTTGCATGCCACAGCAATTTGGATTTGTTTGGTGAGATCCGAACCAGCAGCCGGAAGGAGAGCAGCAGCACGGCGATCCAGATCCAGCGAGCGAGCAGGCCGTTCTCCTGATCCACGCCAGGCCGTCGTCGGAGACCAGCACGGTGGCCTTCTCCAGCACCTTGGCCACCCTCCCGTGCAGTCCGATGGCAGCGACCGCGGGCAGCGACTCGCCCGGCGACGCGCACAGCAGATCCAGATCCAGATCCAGACCAGCAGCGCAGACAGCGAGCGAGCGGCAGTTCCAGGCCCTTCTGGCGAGCGCGAGACCTCCTGATTGCAGCCAGGTCTTCCCCAGGATCCTGGCTACCCTCCTATGCAGACCGACAGCGGAAAGCGGTGCCACAGCGACCGTAACGGCGACTCGCCCGGCGACGATCAGATTCCCCAATGTGAGTGTCTCTTCCTCCTTCTCTCTTTTATTAAGTGATTGCAGCTATTATTGTATATGTTATGTAATTGTTTAGTAGAATACTTAGATTACATGTTTATGTATGGGGATCTTTAAGTATGGTGGTGGATTATCTTTGCTCTTTATGTTACATGATGAATGCATAGAAACAGGAGATGCATATCTATGATGTTGGAATCCTTTAATTTCCATATGAATGCTTAGATTTCTAGTGTAGTCATGTGTGTTGAAGAGTATGTAAGTACTGGAGAGAGTATGAGAGGAATAAGTGATGATGTATCTCTGATTTCTGTTCTGGCAGGGGAGTTAGTCGACTTGGCCCACTTGATTAGTCGACTATACTTCCCCCTAGTCGACTTGTATATAGCCTTAGTCGACTAATATGAGTCTGTTAGCTATGTATGTATAGACATCTGATGGATTGTGGACCTCACCCATGGATTATGTATTGGTTATTGATAGATGCATATGATATCGAGAGATGGATATTGGTGGTAATGACTTGATCTAATAGAACTTAGATGCATGTATATGTCGTGATACCGAGTATTGGGATATCATGTTTGATCTTAATAGAAGTGTGAATCCTTGAGGATTTGGGAATCAGATTAAATTGTTAGAGTGAGAGAACTGAGCTTGATTATGGATATATGTTGGAATGATAATTATTATATCAGATCCTTTGATGTATGTTGATACTTGACGATCATGGAACTATTGGAATCTTAAGTTGGTTGTAATGACTTGGGATTGATCTAAACTTATGTTATTTACATAGAATGATGATCAGTAATTAGACCTGACTTTGTTAGTTGAGTATTTGAGGACATATCAGATATGACTGGGTTAGTTGAGTTGTGATTTAGATTGATCTTGAGTTAGAGGTTATCCAGAATCTATGTTCCTTATATTGGAGTCTGACTTGTCTTGAGATAAGATTAACGTTGTTGGCATTTGAGATTCATTAGATGATATGTTGTTGATGTTAAGTATCAGTGGTAGCTATTCTATATTGCAGTTGATCGAGGACATATTGGATGTGCACTTACCTTACTAAAAGATAATGACGATTGGATTGGTACATGAACTTATTCAGAGTTGGACTGAACTTGTGATATAGATGATATTGGATTTACATTCTTTATGATTAAACCTGATATGCATTAAGATGAGTTTGATATATTTCAGGTAGAGGACTTTCTAGACTTGATATTCTTTTATTGGTGATGACTCATTCAGATATTGATATAGACTTGTTGTGATGTTAGAGACTGGGTTACTCAGTGATATGGATATAATTATTGTGAGAGTGAATTAGCGATATCGGTGATTTTATATATATTCAGAGTTTGATAGCTTTTACTATTTGATCTCTGTTATTGGTGACTTGAGGATCAGTGTCTAGACTGTTACTGTTAGTTATGTTCAGATTACTGGAAGTTACTGGGAAATGATTGTTTAACCGTAACCACGGTACAGTTCTATTGTTCATCGTATACACGGTTACTGTTACTGTTACTGTTACTGTTACTGTTACTGATATTGTTCACCGTGTATACGATTATTGATTGACTGTTACTGTACTGATATTGTTACCGTCCAGTAGCCTCCCAGTAATTGAAATGGCATAAGGTATTGATTGTTATTGATGGCATTACCTCACTGACTGTACACTAGACACCTTTCACTGGACCTTGACATATGACTGTATCACTGTTACTTGACATCTGGACTCCTGTACCCGGTACCCATATCCCATGTACTATTGACCTGTTAATAGCACAGTCAAACCGGCGTCCGGCGATTTGCCGCCTGGTGTCGGGATTGACGAGGATGTATCCCACAATCGTGCTAGCGTCCGGCGGATCTTGAAAGGAACTAAGTGCCACGTGGAGCAAAGTGCCACACCATACACATGGTGGGGGCCACCTCTTGAATCCACGGGGGCCACCTCTAGAATCCTGTTTCCCTCAGAGCAAAGTGCCACACGGAGCAAAGTGCCACACCATACACATGGTGGGGGCCACCTCTTGAATCTGTGGGGGCCACCTCTTGAATCTGTAGGGCTATCTATTGTACGTGACGCCTGATGTTAGCGTGATATTGCATTCTCAGTGCCTATTAGCATCCACACGCACTTGTATGATGATAACCCTAGGATACATGTTATTGGTTCTCTTTCCCTATTCGAACAATGATACCCGCATATCGGAGTTCGGATGAGTTCTACTGGATGTGCGGGCTCCAGGGTGAACTGTCGGATGTTGTGGGACGCCGGTGGGAAAGTGACAAAGATAACGTAGTAGAACATTACTGATTGTTATTGAATGAATTGAATGAACACATTGTGTTATACCCTGAATGGTTACCCCTGCTTTATGACACATGACTGTATACATGATTGTAACCAGGACCACATGATTATAACCAGGACCAGACTTATGACCAGACTTGGATACCAGTTTAGTGACATGCGATGGATACCTATTTGACATTGATTGCATATTTACAGTTGTGCCATTTGACTGCTATCTGTATTCATGTCTTCATCATATGTGTTACTGTTCAGTTATTTATTGTGTTATTTAGTCTTTCTATCTGCAGTTGTCCTTATTATTATATATGCACATGGTTTCTTCTGCACGAGCTGTTTCCCCTTTACACACACACTCATTATGGTCGCGTTCTGACGACCCTGGATTTGCACGTCCAGCTATTGGACGATTGTTTCTAATGTGCAGGTGTTTGATGAGGCGGTACGCTTTGCGAGGAGTTAGACACAGTCTTCCTCTCTTCATTCTGGTATCCTCATTTCTCCCTTATTCCTGTTACTCCATGACTCTATCTGTATTGCATTCAGCTGCCATTTTCTTTCAGTCATTCATATTGTTATCATGTGTAGTTTTTATATGTCATATTGCAGTGATTTTCATGGTTGAGATTATAGCTTGTTCAGGTTACAACTTAGGCTTAGCGCGTATACGTGGGGTATTTCCCTTGCGTATATGCGTCGCCATAACGACTCCGTATCTTTATGATCGGGGCGTTACAATTCTGAATTCAAACTTGGGCTCTTTTGGGTTTTGAATTAAATCTCTTTAATTATTGCTAATTAAAGAGATTTTGGGCCTTTTTCTCTTTTAAGATGTGGACCTGCAAAAATAGAGAGAAAAAGATTAAAAATCATATTTTTATTTGTAATATGCATGGTATGGAAGCAGTAAAATATGCAAATATGTATAACAATCAGCCACCTCCATGACTCATTCTTCATGAGTCCTTGAAAATACTTCTCAACTTTCGTGTTTAGATGTAAGGAAAACATGCGGTTCCTTGTCATCTAAACGCAAGCTATAAGACCTCCTTTTGTATTTTTCAACCAAAGATAGTTGTTCTCTATATATACTTTATATTCTTTTTCGAGTAATTGACCGATGTTGAGAATATTACTTTTCATGTTAGGAATATAATAAACATCAGAAATATACTCAGCCTTACCATCCTTTTAGTAGATTTTGATCTTCCCTCTGGCTTTAACATAGAGTTTTGAAGAATCTCTCAAGCTTACACTTCCATAAACTCCTTCTGCGAGTTTCATGAAAAGTTCTTTCTTTTGCACATGTGATAGCTAGCACCCGAGTCAAGGTATCAAACATCATTCTGATCACTTGAATCATCATGAGTAAGAAGAAGAGTAGAGTTATTAATCATATCATTTGTTGCTTCAGCGAGATTGGTAAGATTTTCAGTTCTATACCAGCAATCCAAGGCATAGTGTCCAAATTTTTGAAAGTTGTAGCATTGGATGTTCTTGTTGTTTCCACGTCCAGATGTAAATCTTCCTCGGTTGCTTCGTCCTCGACCTCTGAAGCTTTGGAACTCTACTTGATTTTGAGTGGTTCATTGTTGGGGACCACGTCCCCTACCTCTACCACGATCACGACCTCTACTATGTGAGGCTCGATCATTTAGAGTCAGTTTTGACTCTAATGCTTGTTCTAAAAACTATGGAACCGATCTTCTTTTACATGCATTGCTCATGAACTTGGAGAGATCCCAAAATCTCCTCTATTGAGATCTCCTCCAAATTCTTGGACTCCTCAATTGCCGCCACCACGTGCTCGAGCTTTGATGTGAGGTATTGCAGCAATTTCTTCATCACTCGGATGTCCTCCATCTTCTCTCCATTCTCCTCATTTTATTCACAATTAGAAGTAATCATGAATAATAATCGGAGATTATTCTTCATCTTTCATTTGAGCGGCTTCAAGATCGCCCCTCAAAGTTTGGAGGCGAATTCGCTTCACCCGCTCGACTCCTTTGTAGATGGTAGCAAGGATTCCCATGCTTCCTTGCTCGTCGTTGCTTCGGCAACTCTCTCGAAGGTAGACTCGTCCAACCCTTGATAGAGTAGAAAACGAGCCTTACTATCCTTCTTTCTTTGCTCTTTAAGAGCCTTCTTCTCTTCGGCGGTGTAGGCGGCTTCTACCTCCGGTGTGGTTTTCGTGAACCCATTAAAGATTAGCTCCTACAACTCTTTAGAATCAAATAGAGCTTTCATCTGAATTGACCAACTCTCATAATTATCTTTCAATAATTTAGGTACTTGTGGATTGATGAGATTGTTGGTGGAGACCATGAGGAGAAGAGGAAATGGAAAAGAAATTGAATTGGCTCTGATACCAATTGTTGTATACTAGTCTACGGACTAATATACTATAATCTAAAATTTTAAGTGAAGAATGGATCTTATTCAACTTTTCTTTCATACTTACTTGCTTGAAAAAAAAAAATAAAAAAGTACACTAGTCTTTTATAGACTTCAAAGGAAAAAAACTTACAAGAATACCAACCATCTATTTTATTGTCATAAACAAATGGTAATAATGCATATATGACTCTTTAACTTCTATTATTCATGGTGACTTTTGATTTCTCCAAATTGATGATAACTTTTCATTCCTGCTAATTGATGATGATGACTTTTATTTCTTTCAATTAATGATGACTCTTCATTTCTTTCAATTGATGATGATTCTTCATTTCTCTTAATTGATGATGATGGCTCTTCATTTCTTTATCTTATGGTGTCTGTTCTTTTTCTAAAATTAATGTCATAAAAGTCATTTTATTTGATATTCCAACATTATCAGGGTATCACCTCAACTGCTAATGTGGGAGAAGGGAACTGGATATGGGTTTGGGTCTTCCGTGTTCACAAAGTGTTTGGCCTGGAGCTGGAAAGTCCTTAAAGGCAGCATCCCTACTAAAGCCTTTTTGTTTAGTCGTGGTCTAGCTACAAACATGCGTTGCCCCTGGTGTCAAATTGAAGTTGAAGACCTGCAACATCTCCTTCTGGACTGCCATTGGTCTAAAGAGATTGGGGAAGCGCTGAGACAAGAATGTGGTAAGTTATGGGGCTCTCTTCAATCCATCACTTTCGGGAGTTTTGAGAAAACTTTGAGTTTGGGAAGGTCTGGAATGGAGGATAAATGGAGAAGACTGAGCTTCATCTTGTATGCTGCATGGGAGGTTTGGAAACAAAGAAATAATTGGTTTTTCAATGGAGTGAAAATTTCTGTCAAAGAGATTGCAAACGAGTCCATGAACAGGTGATGGAGAGGTGGGAAACTGGGATGTTAAAGCTGAGATGGGCCCTGCTGGAGATGGATGGATATGTTTCAGTTGGGGAAGACGGAGCTGCGACTATGGCTTGTGTCGCTCCAAATGAAACAGGACAGCTTCTGATTGCTGCGGGTTGGTCAGGAGTATACTTGACAGCTGAGGAAACAGAGTTTCGGGCAGCCTGGGAAATCATTCGCCTCATAAAAGAAAAGTTTTCTCGTGACAAGGTTTGGTTAGAGGAAGATGCGATAGAGGTTATCAAGAAGCTAAAGGACCAAGGTACTGAAGCTAATGCTTCTATACTTCTTGAAGATGCTCGTAGACTGATGCATGGTTTGGATTTAAATAGAATCTCTCACACTTCTCGGAAAGAAACAAATGTGCCGATTGGATGAGTGCGAGAGAAAGGAACGCAGGTGGAGAGCTGATGAGACTCGCTTGAGCATTTGTTACGAAAGGCGTGCTTAAGTTGTTGGCCTGAGGGACCTTATTTTAGCAACAAGACGTTGGAATTAAAGAATATAAGTATCAATCTTCGAGTTGAATTATGGCGAGATCTCTTGGTCGAATCAATTGGATAATGGTTGGAGTGTGTTCTCCTTCCATTGGGGATGAACGTGATATATTCACATGTTCAATTCCGACTTCGAATGAATAAGATATTCAAGTCTAAAGATTGCCTAATTCAAAGCCAAAACGGGACTAAAGGTAGCTAAAAACATTTAGTCCCACATTGACTATGGGATGGAAGTTTGTGGTGTATAAATAGAGAAAATTGAGAACAAAGGGCGTGCCCTTTGGATACTTGGAGTTTTCGCGAGCGATTGGGAGGGATCTATGCCCGCCCGCACGTGTGTGCGTGCGCTGCGCGCCGCCACTGGCGGCGGCCGGGCTCGGGCTGGGCCTGGGTCTGGGTTCGGGTTCCCTACCTGGCCTGATTCTTTTTGAATCAGGTCTCACGGGTATGGATTGCAAGCATACCCGAACCGGACCCGCTCCGCTCCGAATCCAATCCGCCCGCCAACAGACCGCTCTGCGTCAGTTGGACTGCCGACTGTTGGGCTGCCAACAGACACGACTGTTGGGTCGAAAGGGTGCAACCTTTCATTAGGTTCGAACCCATTGGCCTTTCATTGGGTTCGAACCCATTGGCCCCCCTGGAGCGCTATATAAAGCGCTCCCATCTCTCAATTGAAACACACCAACACCAAAGAGCAAACAACTCTCTCTCTCTCTCTCTCTTTCTGTCTAAGTTCTGAAGCAGAAGCAAGTCTGCGTTCTGAACTAGGAAGTAGAGTTCTGAAGTGAAGTGACTTCCAAAAGGGAAGTGGGAATTCCGTAACTCGGTTTCCGAAGCGACTTCCAAAGAAGATTATGCAAAAATTCATTCTGAAAGAGGAATCAGAAAATTCAACATATTCTTTTATAAAATTGTTGTCTGAATCTGGTACTTCTGAAGAAGAATATTCTTCAACCTTCCATCGTCCTCAACAGTGGGTGCTCCTCCAAAGTAAAGGCAAATATTCATCCAAAATTTGTCCTTATACCGCTGCTTCAACGATCCTGTGGAAGGTACTGGTTGACTACGGTTCAGAAGTATATTCTTCAACCTTCCATCGTCCTCAACAGTGGGTGCTCCTCCAAAGTAAAGGCAAATATTCATCCGAAATTTGTCCTTATAACGCTGCTTCAACGATCCTGTGGAAGGTACTGGTTGACTACGGTTCGACCCTACGGTGATTTGGTAGTGCTATCCAAATACCGTGAAGGAGTGTTGTATCTTAGGAGATCAGCGTCCATTATCCCGTTAGCACCGGTGCGGGAGACGTAATTGTCTTAAGGAGATTCTCTTTAAGCGTACCTCACTCCAAATACTGTATAAGTGGATTAAGTCCTTTATACAGGGGATATACTTTATAGTATATCGAGACTGATTTAGATTCAATCTAATTGGTGTTTAACCAAGGAAGGAAATTGAAAGGTGGTTCTTAAATTAAGGAACGTTCTATTGAACGGAAAACCTCCCACCTGATATTTGCCGACCTGGCCAATTAGATTGTTGATATCTCAGTGATCTTGATTAGTTATCAGATTGATTCCTGTTAAGCAGAGAACCAACAATCTTAAGACAACTATCGTTTCTTACTTCTGTTCTGCTTGAACTTGCAGAAAATGTCTGAGACAAATCAAGATAGCTCAAGTAAGGCACCAAACATGCAGCTACAAGCTTTGATGCCAACTCCACTTCCTAACCCGAAGCCGGAGAAGCCAGGAAAATTTGAGGGCACAGAATTCAAGAGGTGACAACAGAAGATGCTCTTCTACTTGACCACTCTTCATCTGGCCAGATTCCTGCAAGAAGATCCACCAGAGCCTGCAACTGATGCATGGACTCAATATGACTTCCTTTGCCGAAATTATATTTTAAATGGACTGGATGACTCTCTTACAATGTGTACAGTCCTATCACAACGGCAAAGAAGTTATGGGCCAGTGTTGACAAGAAGTACAAGACTGAGGATGCTGGTACAAAGAAGTTCGTCGTTGGACGATTTCTGGAGTACAAAATGGTGGACAGGAAGACTGTAATCAGTCAGGTGCAAGAGTTCCAACTTATCTTGCACGAGATAGAAGCTGAAGGTATAATTCTTCCTAAAACTTTTCAGGTGGCTACTTTCGTGGAGAAACTCCCACCTGCGTGGAGAAATTTCAAGAACTACCTGAAGCACAAGCGAAAGGAGTTGAAGTTGGAAGATCTCATTGTGAGGCTTCGAATCGAGTAGGACAACAGAAAGTCCGAGAAAAGGAGCAGTAAGAACTCCTACGAAGCAAAAGCTAATGTGATCGAAGACTCAAAGGGGAAAGCGTCAACTTCCAAAGGCTTAAAGCGGAAGAAGACTTCCCAGGGGTATAAAGGCAAGGTCCAAGAAGGTAAGAACATGCGCTTCAAGGGAACTTGCTACATCTGCAACAAAGAGGGGCATAAGGCGAATGAATGTCGCAGCCGTCTCAAAAAGAACAAGAAAAGCCACCCACAGGCAAACTTGACCGACCATGAGTCTCCAAGCCTTTCAGCTGTGGTGTCAGAAGTGAATCTGACAACCAACAATAAGGATTGGTGGGTAGACACTGGGGCTACTCGACACATCTACTCTGAGAAATTATTATTCTCTGAATATCAAATACTAGAGAAAGATGAGCAACTATTCATGAGAAATTCAGCCGTCTCAAAGGTTGAAGGAAAGGGCAAGGTCATCCTGAAGTGGACATCGGGGAAAGAGCTTACTCTTAACGATGTGCTTCATGTTCCAGACATCTGCAAGAATTTGATCTCCAGATCAATACTTAGTAAGAAAGGATTTAGAATGGTATTTGAATCCGATAAATTTGTACTTACTAAGAGAGGGATGTATGTGGGAAAGGGTTATCTTGTTGATGGACTTTTTAAAGCCAATGTTGCAGTGGTAGATAAAAAGTCTATGTATTTGTACCCAAAGCTTATAAATAAAAGAAATTCTTCTGTTTATTTGCTTGAGTCTCCTATTTTGTGGCATGCTAGATTAGGGCATATAAATTACAAGTCTTTGAAAAACTTGTCTAATCTGGGATATATTCCTAAACTCAACTTGGAAGAAATTCGCAAGTGTGAGATTTGTATTGAGGCCAAGTTGGCGAAAAATTCATTTCACTCAATTGATCGAAATACAGAACCTTTAGGGTTAATTCATAGCGATCTGTGTGACTTGAAATTTATGCCAACTAGAGGCGGGAAAAATTATTTTATTACTTTTATTGATGACTGTACAAGATACTGTTATGTGTATCTTTTAAACAGTAAGGATGAGGCAATAAATATATTTATAACATATAAAGCCGAAGTTGAGAATCAACTCAACAAGAAAATCAAGATTCTAAAATCCGATAGAGGCGGAGAATATGAATCAAATGATTTTAGTGAGTTATGTGCTAATTTTGGTATAATCCATCAAATTACAGCACCATACACTCCTCAACAGAATGGAATTGCTGAACGGAAGAACAGAACTTTGAAGGAGAAGGTTAATTCTATACTCGTAAGTTCTGGAGCTCCGCAGAACTTGTGGGGGGAAGCTCTATTAACTGTAAATTATATTCTAAATAGAGTACCCCACAAGAAACTTGGTCTTATACCATTCGAGTTATGGCATGGAAGGACACCTTCCTACCATTACCTCAAAATGTGGGGGTGCCTTGCAAAGGTGCTAGCACCATTACCTAAAAAGACTAAGTTGGGAGCAAAAACTATGGACTGCGTATTCATAGGCTATGCCTTGAATAGTAGTGCCTACAGATTTCTGGTTCATAAATCAGAAATACTAGATATTCATGTAAACATGATTATCGAATCGAGAGATGCTGTGTTCTTTGAAGATATCTTTCCATACAAACGGGAAGCAGATAAGACTTCTGAAAAAAGAACACACGAGATGGCGTTCAGGGACGAAAGTCCCGAGGAACCAATTGTTAATGCGGAAACTGAACCAAGAAGAAGTCAAAGATCTAGAATCTCAAAATCTTTTGGTCCAGATTTCATAGCATACGCTATTGAGAGCGAGCCTCAAACATTTAAAGAGGCTATGTCAACCCCAGAAGCACAAATTGGAAAGAAGCTATAAATAGCGAAATAGAATCCATACTAAGTAATCATACTTGGGAATTGGTAAACTTGCCTCCTGGCAGTAAACCAATTGGGTGTAAGTGGATTTTCAAACGAAAATTAAAACCCGATGGATCTATCGATAAGTACAAGGCTAGATTAGTAGCCAAGGATTATCGACAAAAAAAAGGACTTGACTACTTCGATACTTATTCACCAGTAACAAGAATAACGTCCATTCGGATGTTGATTGCAATTGCAGTATTGCATAACTTAGATATCCATCAAATGGATGTGAAGACTGCATTCTTAAATGGTGAATTAAATGAAGAGATATATATGGAGCAACCTGAAGGATTTAAAGTCAAGGGCCAAGAACACAAGGTGTGTAAATTGGTAAAATCCTTATACGGTTTAAAGCAGGCTCCAAAACAATGGCATGAGAAATTTGATAGTGTCATGATCAAAGATGGATTCACTATCAATGAATGCGATAAGTGTGTGTACACTAAAACAGTTGAAAATGCATGTATTATTGTTTGTCTTTATGTAGACGACATGTTGATACTTGGGACTAATATTGAGATTATTAAGTCCACTAAACGAATGTCATCCAACATTTTTGACATGAAGGATCTGGGGGTTGCTGATGTAATTTTAGGAATTAAAATCACCAGAACACCAGATGGAATCAGTCTATCTCAATCTCACTACGTTGATAAGATGATAGAAAGATTCAAGGATCATGGGATAAAGGAAAAATACAAATCCTTTTCTCCCACACATCCACCTTCATAAGAATACAAGAACTGGAATACGCCAGTTGGAGTATTCTCAGATTATCGGAAGTCTAATGTATTTGATGAATTGCACTAGACCCGATATTGCTTACGCTGTAAGCAAATTAAGTAGATACACTAGAAATCCTAGTGATCTACATTGGACCGCTCTACTACGAGTATTGGGTTACGTATCACATACCAAGGAATATGCCTTGAGATATGAACAGTATCCACCTGTACTGGAAGGATACAGTGATGCTAATTGGATTGCAGATTCTGAGGAATCAAAATCAACTAGCGGATACGTATTTACTCTAGCAGGAGCAGCGGTATCATGGAAGTCTTCTAAGCAAACATGTATTGCCCGTTCCACCATGGAATCGGAATTCATAGCCTTAGATAAGGCTGGAGAAGAAGCAGAATGGCTTCGACAATTCTTAGAAGATATATCATTAAGGCAAAAGCTAGTGCCCGCTATATGTATACACTGCGATAATCAAGCAGCTATATCTAGGGCACAAAATGTTATATACAACGGTAAGACTAGACATATTCGTCGTAGACATAATACCGTGAAGCAGTTGCTCTCAAATGAAATTATCTCTATTGACTTTGTATCGTCAAAGGATAATTTAGCGGATCGCTTACTAAAGGTTTAAGTGGAGAGCGTATAAACTGCGCATCGAGGGAAATGGGTCTAAAAGCCTAACCTTACCGAGTCAGCTTAATGGAAAGCTCACTTAGCGACTGGAGATCCCACGGACTAAGTTCAAGAGGAAAAACTAGTTATGATTGACTCAACAAGTAAGCACTTGGGAGCTTGACTCCAATCCATTCCTAAGGTGCACATAAGTGCTTTTCTACAAGTGGATTAAGGATAAGCTTAACGTTTTAATGATGCCTATATCTTGTTACTAAACAAGTGGAGTAGAGTAGACTACTCTTAATAGGTCCATCACCTATGTGAGTATAGAGTTGGGTCGGCTCTTTGAGAATTTTTATGGAGGCTGTTATTCCCTAAAGATACTCTCTGAAACCAAGAATGTCCAGGGCCAAAACGGACACAACCGAGAACCAAAGTTAATTTAGAAAGTCACTGTGTGAAGTTTGTTGACTTGGCTTACACTAACGGCTAACAGTTCAAGACCTAGTTCACTGATTAGCCAGTAAGTCTGATAAAGCTCTCGCTATGGAAGGTTCAAGACCTAGTTCACCTATCCTTATTCAGTTTCTTTTCTCAAGTACCTTTCACAATAGAGTCAGTCTCTTTGTGTGTCATTTCCTTGAATCTCCATTCATTGTGGGGGATTGTTGGAATTGAAGAATATAAGTATGAATCTTTGAGTTGAATTATGGCGAGATCCCTTGATCGAATCAATTGGATAATGGTTGGAGTGTGTTCTCCTTCCATTGGGGATAAACGTGGTATATTCACATGTTCAATTCCAACTTCGAATGAATGAGATATTCAAGTCTAAAGATTGCCTAATTCAAAGCCAAAACGGGACTAAAGGTAGCTAAAAGCATTTAGTCCCACATTGACCATGGGATGGAAGTTTGTGGTGTATAAATAGAGAAAATTGAGAATAAAGGGCGTGCCCTTTGGGTACTTGGAGTTTTCGCGCGCGATTGAGAGGGATCTATGCCCGCCCGCACAGCGGCGGCGCCGGCGCCGGTGCCGGTGCCGGGCTCGGGCTCGGGCCTGGGTTCGGGTTCCCTACCTGGCCTGGTTCTTTTTGAATCAGGTCTCGCGGGTATGGATTGCAAGCATACCCGCTCCGCTACCCGAACCGGACCCGCTCCGCTCCGGATCCAAACTGCCCGCCAACAGACCGCTCCGCGTCAGTTGGACTGCCAACAGTTGCGACTGTTGGGCTGCCAACAGACACGACTGCTGGGTCGAAAGGGTGCAACCTTTCATTGGGTTCGAACCCATTGGCCCCTCCTGGAGCGCTATATAAAGCGCTCCCATCTCTCAATTGAAACACACAACACACCAAGAGCAAACAACTCTCTCTCTCTCTCTTTCTGTCTAAGTTCTGAAGCAGAAGCAAGTCTGCGTTCTGAACTAGGAAGTAGGGTTCTGAAGTGAAGTGACTTCCAAAAGGGAAGTGGGAAATCCGTAACTCGGCTTCCGAAGCGACTTCCAAAGAAGATTCTGCAAAAAAAATCATTCTGAAAGAGGAATCAGAAAATTCAACATATTCTTTTATAGAATTGTTGTCTGAATCTGGTACTTCTGAAGAAGAATATTCTTCAACCTTCCATCGTCCTCAACAGTGGGTGCTCCTCCAAAGTAAAGGCAAATATTCATCTGAAATTTGTCCTTGTACCGCTGCTTCAACGATCCTGTGGAAGGTACTGGTTGACTACGGTTCGACTGTACGGTGATTTGGTAGTGCTATCCAAATACCGTGAAGGAGTGTTGTATCTTGGGAGACCAGCGTCCATTATCCCGTTAGCACCGGTGCGGGGGACGTAATTGTCTTAAGGAGATTCGTTTTAAGCGTACCTCACTCCAAATACTGTATAAGTGGATTAAGTATTTTATACAGGGGATATACTTTATAGTATATCGAGACTGATTTAGATTCAGTCTAATTGGTGTTTAACCAAGGAAGGAAATTGAAAGGTGGTTCTTAAATTAAGGAACGTTCTATTGAACGGAAAACCTCCCACCTGATATTTGCCGACCTGGCCAATTAGATTGTTGATATCTCAGTGATTTTGATTAGTTGTCAGATTGATTCCTGTTAAGCAGAGAACCAACACAAGAAAAAATAAAAGTTAAAACGTGGCAAAAAACCAACCCAAAAATATTTTCCCCCAAAACTATAAAATGTCAGCTAACTTTTGATAATGCGCACCTTATCCTAGCAACAAAGTTCTTGTAAATTAAATTGTGATCTTGCGACTTGCTACAGTAGATTCTCTAGTGTGATCTGAATAGTAAAAAAACATCAAACTTATCTGTTCCCCTTGTTGGATATATTGCTTCTTACTTGTCTTTCTTAGCGCAAAAGCTCTCCCCTTGGGATTTTTTTTCTACAGTGAAACCATGCGATCACTTGCTACTGAGCTACACAGCACACCCTTGTGTCTGGGTCTCTTCACCTCATTCCTTTTCCAGAATATATCCTCCTCGTTGCTTAGCGGCTAAGAGACTTGGAGAGTGTGACATATTACTGATTTGCTTGCTTTTTAACCAATATTATTCCTGTCAGGACTCAGGAAGTGCTCTCAGAATCTTAGTCTCTATTCCTATCTTAAAAAAAGGCCAGTTGATGAGTTCAACCTCTAGTTTTTGTGATCACATCATCATCATTAAGAATCGATGTGATCACAAAAAGCAACCAGGAGCAACTCAAACCACATACAGTGTGCTGATTAGTCAGTACTGCGGTTGTTTGCATTATTAAGATCTGTTTATTCTCCAAAACACTTCGAAGCCTATCTTTTTCCTTTTAGAGAGAGACCGAGACTTCAAACTCGAACTAAAAGGCGACTTTTGTAACTTAATCCACGCAACAAAGCCTTTTTTAACAAAGTGTTTTTAATGTTTCACTTCGAGCAGATTCCTTCGGAGAGTGGGGGAGAGCCCATGAACATGAAATCTCAGAAAATGGCTTGGCTAGCCTTTTGAAATTAGAAATCAGAATAAAGTTGGGAGGGTGACTAAAAGAGAGTATGATCGCAAGATAAAGTAGAAAAAATCAAATATTAATTAATCTTGCAGAACTCTGCCCTGCATGCCAATATTCCTGGCATGTGAGTTTTTTAAAATTTAGTATAATTATTTTTTCTACTACTTGTAATGTAAATTACCTGTCACAAAGAAATTCATATATAGCGCAAAGAAATCTATTCGCATCTTAGAATTAAAAAGAAAAAAAAAAAAAAGAAGACAAGTAGAGAAACCAGTTCAATATCCCATCACATTCAAATTAAATTTAAAAGATTATAATTTTATTGTTCAATGTCTTTACATATGGGAAAAACTTTGGCAAAAAGATATGTACAATTTTATGTTATATTATTATACTGCATAGCACATGCTAGAAGCCTAAATATTGTTTTACCAAAATAGTACCATATTCCATCTTGTTCTGGAAATAAACAAATTACATTACAAAAAACACATTTCTTATAGAATTACACTAGAACGATGGCTAAAGTGTACTTAGCACAGTTACAGCCTCAATCTTTCATAATTTTTAACAATTTATACACGTTTTCTAGCATCGGGAAGTTTATAAATCCACCACATGAAAATTTCAATAATCGTTATTGTTGTTATTATTATTTAAGAGAAATTTCTTCTCGTAATGGTGGTTCATTTGAAGCATGAAAATTTCAGTATGAATGCCAGTATAAATTGGACCAGAAGTTTGTAAACTGAAATGTGTTTATATTATCTGGATCGTCGCTTTCTTTAGGCCGAGGGAGAAGAGAAAGAACTTCTAGTGTGCCATGGAGCATTCAAGAGGATGCTAAGAAATTTGAATAATGTATATATGAAACTTAGGTAATATTAAAATCTAGAAGAATAATCAGCTGGGAATTAAACATTTATGAAGCTGACGTGTAGGTGCATCAAGTCTAGTCGAACGATTCGTTGTAGTGGATATCGTACTCCCGTAGTGCATCAAAATCCCATTTTGTTGTTCGACAAGCTAGTTTAAGCTTAATTATTTAACAATAAGTAGTTCTTAATTAGTGATTCTTTGCGTTTGTAATAATATTTGAAAGCATAAAGTGAAGTTGTTTTGTAAGTTACAACCTCCACCATGCATGTAAAGAGTTTCCGTGCAATTAAAGGGGCCTACAAATTAAGGATATATTTTGTTCTATGGATCGATTCCTTTTAGTCCTCGATCCCTTTGCCAGCACAAAATCCACTCTATATGCCGTATGAATGAATGTAATCATCAAGGTTTGGCCCATATGGGGTCAGCCAAAGAACGCAGGTCTGGGTGACTCAAAGCTTAGAAGAGGAAGCATATGGAATTAATCTAGTTACTCAAAGCTTAGAAGAGGCAGAGAGTAGCATGTGTACCGTAACAATTCAAGAAAACACAATATATTTGCAATATTTAACCAATTTCTATTATTGTGCACATTTTAGTTGCAGATGTCAAAGATCTAGTGATATTTGTTATGAAAGTTCTTTTCTTAGAAGGGTTTTTTTTTTCGTATATACTTTCTGAAACTTAGCCTTTTACTTATTTATCCCTAAAACCCCTTTATTTGTATGTATACCCTTTTAAATTTAAAGAATTTGCATCCATGCCTGATGTAGGAGACCAAGACCAGATCAGGCAAAAAGAGAACCAAAATCAACATACTGTTGGCTGCCAGCATACGCCTATCGACAGGCTACAGTAGACAGCTGAAACACGACTGTCGACAGGAATTTCTCGAGAGTCAGGGTCATGACAGTCTGTCGACAGGGCCTCTCACTTGTCGACAGGCTCGTGGTTGTCGACATCAATGATTCACCTATCGACAGCTCTGTTGTGTATCCAGATATCCGACTCGAAGCAGGAGTTAGTTTTTTAGCCTGATTTGAATCCCAATTGGGTTTAATTTTCTTTCATGTAATTAAGTTTCTTAGTTAGAGTAATCTTCCTCTTTTATTTGCCTATATAAGGTCATTGTATCTTTATTTTTAGAATTCAACTTTTGATAATTAATAAAATTGAGTCTTTTCTCTTTCAATTGCTCAGCCTATATAAGGTCATTGTATCTTTATTTTTAGAATTCAACTTTTGATAATTAATAAAATTGAGTCTTTTCTCTTTCAATTGCTCATGGATTCGAGTTGCTTACACTTTGCTCGTGGATTCAACTTATTCTGCTCGTGGATTCGAGTGTTATCCTACTGATAGGCATCCTTTAGGGTTGGCGCTAGAACGAGATCTAGCCGGCATTATTCGCTTCTTTTTTCTGTGTCAAGTAGTATCATAGTTTCGGCTACTTTCCAACGATGACAAGAGATGACGATAAATTGCAAGGCTTTTCACAAGGATGAACACTGTTGAAGGGAAGATTGGCGTTGTCAAATCAACCTTAGATAATGTGGTCCAAGAGATTGTTTCTCAAAATTAATAATCAAAGTCTAACCGATGGTACGTACCGAAGTGGACGTGATCATTCATCAAATAATCTTTTTCCTCCACTTCCACCTTCACATCCACCACATCAACTGCCACCATTTCATCCATCAACTAATTTTCCTACACCCTCGCATCCACCACAACAACCACTACCATATAGTCCATCAACTAATTTTTCTCAATCCGCCACTACTGTACACCCTTAAACCATTAACAAGTCTACAAGTTGTTGTTCAGAGATGCAGTGCAATCAAAAGACTCCCGAAATTACGTAGCGACATCAAATCTTTTATTCAAGATGTTCGGTCAAGAACAAGGTATGCAATCTTATCATTGACAATGGAAGCTGTGAGAAAATGCTATCTAGAGCACTTATAGATCACTTGAAGGTAGAGACGGAATCACACCGTCATCCTTACATCATCGTTCGGATCAAGAAGGCCTCCTCCATCAAATAACATATTTATGTCATGTTTCTATTTAAATTGGTAAATATTATCAAGATACTGTTACTTGTGATGTGGTTAATATGGATGCATGTTATACTCTTATGGGGAGACCATGGCATCATGATGTAAAGCTACCCAATGAAGTAAAGAGAACATCTATAAGTTCAATTAGAAGGGCAGATGAATTGTCATGAGATCAATTCCACTTATTCCAAAGGAATCAAAAGAAACAAAGCAGAGATCTTCTTTAGTGGTTAAAGAAGAAATTACTCCATCTACTGAAGTTTCAGAGAAGGTGAAATCATTGTTGGAAGAGCATAAAGAAGTTGTTCACGTGGAACCATTGTTGGAAGAGTCTAAAGAAGTTGTTCACGACAAACTTCCAGAAGGATTACCACCCATGATAGATATTCAACATCACATTAATCTTATTCCTGAAGCTATTCTACTGAATCTTTCACATACTGGATGAATCCAAAGGAGAGTGAAGTTCTTAAGGAGAAGGTTGAAGAGTTGATATGCGAGAGACATATTAAAGAGAGTATGAGCCCATGTACTATACTGACTATTCTAACACAAAAAAAGGATGAGAGTTGGCACATGTGTGTAGACAGTGGGCAATCAACAAGATCACTATCTGCTACCAATTTCTCATGCCTCGACTAGATGATATATTGGATAGGTTGAGAGGTTCGTGCATGTTTCAAGGATAGACCTCATGAGTGGTTACTATCAAATCTGCACTAGGATAGGAGATGAATGAAAGACAACTTTCAAGACTCCGGAGAGATTATATGAGTGGAAGATTAAGTTGTTCTTTCAAGAGACTGTAAAAGTGCATGGAGTGCAGAGTTTTGTTATTTCAAATCGAGATATTAAGTTCTTATCTACTTTTGGACTATCTTATGACATACAATTGATACATCATTGAAGTATAGCAGTGCAACACATCCTCAAACCAATGAACAAAGGAAAGTTGTCAACCACACCTTAAGCAACTTGTTATGGAGCATATATGGAGACAAACCAAGGTATTGGGAACAAAACTTTACCCCAAGCAGAGTTTGCATATGATGGCACAGTTCACGGTTCAACGGATGTACAAGAGGAGATTCGATTGAAGATTGAGAAATGCAATAAGAAGTATAAGGCAGCAGTTGAAAAGAAGAGAAAAGAAAAACTCTTCAAGGAAGAAGATATGATGATGGTGTACAGTTACGTCCCGCTTCCCAAAATACGTGGAATCGAAGTCGCGACGAGAGTCGATGACATATATACGCGAGGAGAATACTTTACGTATACACGTGAGGAGAATACCTTTCGTATACATACTAAGCTTAAAGTAACCTGAACAAGTTATATAGATCAACTAAATAATATGATCACATTGCAACAATACATATAAATGTCCACACATGATAACAGATGAATAAAGGAATGGAATGACAACTGAAGGTGATATATAGAGAATAAGAAATCCAAGGATAAAGGATAGGCAAGAGTACTGATAATCAAATAGAGAAAACTCTTGGTTCCTCGTAAGATGTGTGATCCTCTTCAAATACCTGATCAGTAATAAAATAACCATAGACCTGGATAAGTAAATCCAGGGAGTCAGAACTCCCAATAAGTGTGTAAAAATAAAATGGAAGGAGTATGTGCATATAATGTGATGAATTACAATATAATAAAGCAATCAGATCATCAAGAACGCAATAACATATATGTACAGTAATAAAGGCAGTCAGTACTAGAGTCAGGTGTATAATTAGGTCATGTGTATCATAGGGTGTTCTACATAGCATACATGTATTAGGCAAACACAATCAGTCATAGTACATTATAGACAGTTCATTATTATTTATTATATTAGTGAACATCAATTGTCACATGTGGTAGAGGCATCACGTACTACGCCTACCACGCGTGCCAATCAAAGACCTATGTTATTGAAACTGATAGGAGAGACATTGTTCATATTTTAGGTGGGTCACGTACATACCGGGACCACGGCCCAGACGCCTGGCACTGAGCCAGGCCGTACGGTCAGGTACTACAGTAACAGTACTTACTCTGAAAATAGTGGAGCAGTAAATAGACGGGATGTCATTCATCCCCGAAACCCTGCAGTGAAACCGCATATCGGCTGCACAATCTGTATTTTAGGTCCACCTAAAATACAAGTGTTGTCTCCTCTGTCAATTTTTCCAATCCCAGTTTAAGTTGTCCATTTATATTATTATTTAATTCAGTTATAATAATCAATATTCATGTTACTTAGAATACTGGGACACTACTGTGACAGTATCAGTACAATATATCAGTAAATAATAATCGTATACACGGTAAACAATAATAAGAATAGTAAATAGTATCAGTAACCGTGTATACGATGAACAATAGGGATGAACATGGTGTTATGGTCTAACAATACTTTCTCAGTGATTTTCAATAACATGAAATAATACTAGTAACAGGTCTAGATACTGATTCCTTACAATATAGTCTCTTCTAGAATCAATCAAAACCTCATCCTTCTGTATTAAAGAGATATCAGTAACTGATTCATCAACTCATAATCTCAATAATAATCACTATGAACATCAAACATTGAATCCAAGTGAATATATCTGATATAGTAACCACCATCTCAATGAATCAATAATCAGTTCTCTTATCGCTACCATTATACTCTAATCCTCTAAATTACCTATATATCTGAATCTCAATAACTGAAATAACTACATATTCTGACATATCTAATCAAATCCTCACATTCCAATTCAATCAACATCATCACATACTCTCATTTCTATCAAGGTCAATCATGAGATCCAAAACTCAAGTAACATATTAAGTATATATATCTAAAATCCACCAGGTTAGGTCAACCCAATCAACGCCTATTCCTCAACCTCTAAGTTAACTCCAATCCAGTCAAGTTTACTGATAAGTTTAAGTCCAAGATTTCATTCTTTTAATAAGGAATCTCCTATTTAATCAATCATCGATATCTAATTAACTTTTCATCTGGTTTATCTCCAACAAAGAAGGATCAACTCTAATAATCAATTTACATAAAATATAAACTTTTAGCTACAATCATGAGCCAATTAAACTGACGATCAATCAATACTCAGTCCAGCAATCATAATGATCAGATCCAGGTTAAAATGATAAACATCTTCACATGAAATGATAAAAACATAAAACATCTCAATGATAGAATATTGAATCTATATATCTAATCTAATATGTCAAGATTATGTCTAATCCATCATCTATAGTATCTCTAAATCATCTCCCCCAGTATGACAATACCAGTTTAATAATCTACTATACATCTTTAATATTTACTATTTTACTAGTTCGATCTGTCCCAACCACAAGTCAAGCTTACTCCTACTACATCCATTAATAAGTTCAGGTATCGACTACTGATTAATTAACTCAATATCAGGTCAACAATCTACCGAATACATTTCAGTCTCAAAATACTACTACTCCGATATAGATATCATCTAAGTGAGCATGATCATGAACAGTAATTTATATGTACAAGCAATATCTGAACACAGTAATAAATTAAATAGAAATATAATCTAATGAAGACAGACAAAACATTCACTGATAACAGTAAATAGTAATAACGCAAAAGTAAATACTTACATGAAATGTAATGCTCCGATCTTGCGGATATAAGAGCACTACGATGATGTACATACGCAGGGCGTAAATACCCTCACATACATACGCTAAGACTCAGTACAGAGAATAAATACAAAATACACAATAATAATTTCAGCATTAAATAACTACAAGAATACCTGCGAAAGGGGTTAGTGATCATGATAGATATGAAAACAGAAAGATAAATGAAAGTACTAACAAAATAATAAAAAAAATACCTATGAATAGTATAGGTGACGAGTCTCTTATATGTGTATCCCGTGAAATATTTGATACTACGATATCTTCGATCTCCAACCTGGGCATGCAAACTCAAGATCGTCAGAAAGCGACCTAGTAAGTGAAAAAATAAAGTAAGTAGTGATATAATACTATCACAATAATAATATATAATACATGTTTAAATGTCAGTGATACAATATAATGGTAATAACAATCGGGAGAAATATATAAGTGTCATATTTTAGCATCATCAATACTTAACATGTTATAATAGTATCATTATCATAATAGTATCCAATTTTATATCATTACTGTTATGTGTCCGAGCTGTGCTACCAAAATAATAGGTAAGTCACTTTAGGGAATTACGTTACTACAGTTAATAGAGTTATACCATTTATATATTATTCTCAATATGTATAATATGATACAGTATTAAGTATCCTGATTACATCAGTGTATAAGTAACATGTAGTAAGTTTTAATTACTTTGTATTTCTTGTTTAATCTAATAATAACAGTAGCATAATGGTGTCATGATGAATATGAACATGAACATGTAAATATGAAGTATGAGGAATAACTATACTATGGTGTTGTGATGATACCGTTATAATATCTACAGGGTATACATGAAATAGAATACATAGAATGCAGAGTATACGTGTACATGACTATTATGTCACCACATAAAGTATAATAAGTCTAAGGAAGTGTAATAAGATATACAGGTGACAAGATAATGGATAAAATATCAAGAATAGTGACAAGTATAACTGAACAGTAATATACATGTATCGAGCAAGTCATGTTATTTATACAACAATAACAATCTTTACCGCCAGGTATTTTAATCAATCTCTTCTAGTGTTCCATACCACTGACAGTTCATACCAGAGCTCGCACTCCGGTCGAACCCATCTGAACATGGCATACAGGTACCATGATCCAAACGAGAGAGTGACCAAATAACAAGCGTTCCCGACGTCACTATTATTTATACTATTTTATTATGTTAATTGGAAACTCAATGGTCAAGGAGCTCTAATCGGGTGGGTATATCCCGTGCATACCCGGGATCACGACCTTAAACAAACCCCTGATTGCTGAGACCAGGCTACCGCTAGGGCAGGAGCAAGAAACAAGAGCTCAATGAGCTATATACAATACAGGCGGTGGCCAGCACTACCATGTCCCCTGCAGTGAGATAAATATAGATCCAAGACGATCCACCCGATAAGGTCTAGTCAACCGTCAAGCCCCTCCCATCCCAGGCTATTTTTATTATATTTGAACTACATAGTGTATCAGGAACAAGAATGATGCATGGTACATGTAATACAATAACCGAACATGAGCTTTGTTGATAGCATGAAACAAGATAACGGTAAACGAGAAACAAGAGATGTGAAATTCTAGAGGTGACCCCCATGGCTTAAATCCACATGCACTTATTATCACACATCACATATCAACAACTCATATATTTAGTAACAGGAATATCATATTAATATCAGGATTACGGGATACAGTCATATATTGTATTCATTATACCATATAACATGAGCAATTATCCATGAAATAGGAATACATGAACAATCAAAGTATGTATATGGGTGAATCCATATAATAGTGATATACGAATAAAATAATAATATCCAATGTAACGCAGGATTTGTGTAACGAGTATACAGGTCCATGAAATAACAATGTGCGATATAATAGAGTAATCATGTAACAGTGACAGTGTCTAGTATAGTAGAATATCCGTGTATCTGTGGTACATGAAAATAACGTGTAACAATATCGGTGTAACAGTGATAGATGTACATGAAATGACAGTGGTCGGTGTGTGATAGATGTTACAGGAACATGTATTAGAAGATATACAAACATAATGATTTCATTATTATCACTATGATCGATATCACAAATGAAATATATAAGTTTATATTTTCAATCTCTTCACAACCATTTTAATGGTTATTAATTTAGTATTTTAGAATGTCTTTATCAATAATTCAATAATCATTTATTACCAATATATAGCTAATCCATCTGTATTTTATATTAAATCAAGAAATAAAATAAATTATCATTTTATCAATTATATTCAAATAACTATCATCCATATTCTAATTATAGAGATTTATCAATAATTACATTTTATTAAATAATATTTATAATGATTTTCTGATAATCAAGATTTATGAAATAAAGCAATCAATTAATTTCATTAAATACGATAAAATATAATTTTATAATAGAAAAAACACTTATATAGGTAGTACAAGAACGTAGCTCATCTTCCTACGATCTCAACGGTTCAAAAATCGTCCAGATTGGACACCGGATGCTCCAAATATCGGCCGAACGTTAAAATCACAGAAAAATGGTTAAATATGTAATTTATAGGATTAAAATAAAATATATTTATTCCTTAGGGGGTTTTATGTAAACATTATCTTCATGGGTTTAAAAGCAGCCTTGGGCTCTTAACAGGTCGGGTTTAAATCCGCAACCCAAACTCATAACTTAAGTGATGGGTTAATGAGTTAATGGGTTTGAGTTTATGGGTTAAGAGATTTAGATCCATCGAGAGAGAGAGAGAGAGAGAGAGAGAGAGAGAGAGAGAGAGAGAGAGAGGCAGAGAGAAAGAAACAGAGAAAAGAAAAGAGAAAAGAAAAGAGAGAGAAGAAAAGAGAAAGGAAGAAAGAAGGGAAGAGAGAGGAGGTGCATAAGGTGGCTAGCCAGTCTGGCTGGCCAGTGGCACGGTGAGAGGGCCGATGGTGCTGGGCCTTGGAACGGCAGAGGAGAGAGCAAGGATGAAGATGTGTGGTGGTGATGTTGATGAAGATGGTGTTGAAGAATTGATGATGGTAGTGGAGTTTTGGTGGTTAATTTCTGAAGTTGGAGTATTGGCTGGTTGCCGTGGTGGTGTTTATGGTGGAGATGGTGGTGAAATTAAGGTGATGGTGAAGAATTTGATATTAGAGGAGATGATGGGCGGTGATGGTTGAGAGGTGAGGAAAGGTACATTGAAGAAGAAGATGGGGAAATTGGAGAAAGAGAGAGTGGAGGGGAGTGGTGGTTGGCCGAAGATAGTGGCCCCATGGAGGATGGCCGGCGGTGGTAGACAGGCCGAAGGTGGAGAAGGCTGCATGGGTTTGAGTGTTTGGGAAGAAGAAAATGAAAGAGAGAGAGAGAGAGAGAGTGAGTGATTGAAGAGGGGAAATGAGAATTAAAGAGTAAGAAAATAATAATGAAGTGTCTTGATAGAAATTAAGAAGGAGATTATAGAGGAATAAAGAGGGAAATCAGTGGTTGAGTCGGTGGGATGGTCGGCCGGCTTGGTGAAGAAGAAATGAAGAAGATGGAGAGAAAGAAATGAATTGAAAATAATTATTTAATATTATTTAAATTGGGTAAAAAGTTGATCCGTATAGAACAGTTTCCAAAATTTTTATAAAATAGAGAATATTATACGGAGGAACAATGTGAAGTCAGATTTAAGAAATTTAGTTCGGTTTGCAAAATAAAGATCCTGAAATGTTTCATTGATACCCGTCGACACCGGTTTGGCCAGATTTTTTATAAATTCAGAAAAGTCTTCAAAAATATACTAAAATAAAAATATGATTTTAAATAATAATTTGAAAATAAATTCTTGAAATTCAACCCTGGTTGTGAATTAAAAATCCTAGAGTCGGTTATCGGAATCGGTGGACACCAATTTTGGAGATTTTTCAAAATAATTCAGAAAAATTTCAGAAAATTCTAAAAAATCTCAAATATTGAAAAGTAATATTTGAAATTGAAACTGGCTCAATCTGACTAACAAGAAGGCCAAATCAACTTTATACATCGTATCGAGTACTGATATTGTGATACGTACATCAAGGATCGAGGGGTTACATGAAATGACGCGGTTTTGGGTCCAAATCACCACCGAGTCTTCACCGTACAAATAGGTATAGATCTTTGAATCATTCTGTGCGCCAGTCTTCGAATTGCCGTCTTATCGGGTGCACAGTGAACACTAATCTAAATCTCCTCTTACCGAGTTCGGATCGCACAAGCGAGTCCGGGTGTTACAACTGAAACGCACACTCACCCATAAATACACGGATACAAATATATACACGCACCAGTATACACCTGTACACACATTCACCAATACACGCATACGTACACGTAACTATACACGCACACACATATACACAAACTATACATATACATATTAATACATACATACATATATATACACGCACACACCTAAACACACATGCACATGTATATTACCGCATATATTGATTACAAACACAACTCATGCATACATCCATGCACACACATAAATACAACATACATGAATTAACACACACACCCATTCACTTAAAACACTCGCACATAACATACATACATACATTTAAATACTAACACACACACACACACACACTCATTCCCACATTACACCACACACACATAAATACAAATTAATACACTTACACATTATAACATAGAAAGAGAGACAGGGAGAGAGGGTACACTCGCGTCCTGGGGTGAATATGATCGTCGACTGCGGAGCTCGCGGAGGATGTTGATGGCTTACCGGAGGAGAGGAGGAGTGTTCCAACAATGAGACGAGAGGCCACAGGGCTCCGTGGCAGAGGGGGAGGCACGACCATGACATGGAGAAGATGGTGATGTGTAGATGGAGGAGGGAGGGGAGCATGGGCTGCTGCTTGGCCTGGGAGTTGGCGGTTGCGGGCTCCAGCGGCGAGGGGAGATGTGGGGCTGCCGTGGAGTGGCTCTGGCGCGCCGGTGGCAGCGTGGAGGGGAAGGAGAAGAACTGGGTGATGGCGGAGGGGTGGTTGCAGGTTGAGAGTGATGCCGGCCATGATGGGTTGCAGTAGAGGGAAGATGAGGGGATGTGTTGGCTCTGCAGGCCAAGCGTGGGGGAGGGCACGACAGGTGATGGTGGCTAGCAGAGGAAGAAGAAGAAGAAGGCGAAGGACAAGAAGATGGTGCTAAGGCTATTGCTAGGGGTTGTGGGTAAAGGAAGAAGGGTATGCGTGGCTGTGGGTTGAGGCGGTTGTGAGTTGGGGGAGAAGAAGGGATTATTAGGTTATGATTAGGGTAATGAGTAATATATATATATATATATATATATATATATATATATATATATATTTATATAAGGAGATAATGGGTAGAGGGTTATTGGATATTGAGTATAGGTATTGCTCATGGTAACGAATTTGGGTTTAGGGAATAGGAAAATATACTTCTAATAATAATAATAATCATAATTAGTAACAGCATCAATAATAATAACAATGTTAATAATATTAATAACACTAATAATAATAATAAATACCAATAATAATATTAAATAAATACTAACAACAACAATAATAATGGAAATAATAATAACAATAATAAATAATAATAATCAAAATGAGATAGTAATAATAATAAAAATAATAATAATATCAACAATAAGAAATTATCTAATAATACTTAGTAACAATATTACCACTAAAAATAGACAATAATGATAATATTAAAATATAATAATAACAATACGAATAATAACAACAATACTAATACAATAATAATAACAACAACTATAATAATAATAGTAATAATAGTAATGGAAAAAATGCTAGCTAGGAATTAAAATGATAATACCTAATAATGCTATATATATATATATATATATATATATATATATATATATATATATATATATATATATATATATATATATATATATATATTATATATATATATATATATATATATAAGGCCATATTAATGTTAATTACTTCGAAATAATTTGTATATTTAATATAAATATAATAAGTGAAACCAAATAAATATGAAAAAAATTACAAATATCACATTTTCAACTAGGGTATTACATGTACTTGAGGAGAGAAAAGATTCCGGCCAGAGTATACAACAAGTTGAAGCAAAAGGAGTATATGTCATTTAAGATAATAAAGAAGATCAGTGATAATACTTATGTTGTGGATCTTTCAAGCGATATGGTAACGTCTAAGACATTTAATGTGGCGGACCTTTATGACTATCATCCTACAAAAGTAGCTATATCTTGATTGGAACTCAATGACGAGTTATTTTAAAGAGGGAGGGATTAATGTAGGAGACCAAGACTGGATCAGACCAAAACAGAGCCAAAATCAACAAGTTGTCGACTGCCACATACGCCTGTCGACAGGCTGTGGTCGACAACTGAAATACGACTGTGGACAGGGATTTTCCGAGAGTCACGGTCATCACAGTCTGTCGACAGGTCCGTGGTTGTTGATAGCAATTTTGCACATATCGGCAGTTCTGTTGCGTATTCAGATATCCAACTCTGAGCAGGAGTTGATTTTTTAGCCTGATTTGAATTCCTGTATAAGGTCATTTATCTTTATTTTTTAGAATTCAACTTTTGATAACTAATAAAATTGAGTCTTGCTCTTTCAATTGCTCATTGATTCGAGTTGTCTACCGTTTGCTCATGGATTATATTGAGCTGTTTTGTTCGTGGATTCGAGTATTATCCTACCTAAAAGTATCTCATAGTGTTCGTTGATGTTAGAATGAGATATAGCTGACATTGTTCGCTTCTTTATTTGTATCAATGCCCCTACTAGTACAAACTTTCTCAATATGACAAAAGTGCTCTTAATATATACACTTGCAAATTCAAATTATGTCTATATACTCAAAATATCATAAATTCTTTGTATAAAACCTTATGAAAAGTTTAACTTGCAAAATATAAAAACTAAAAGATGGAGGTCAACGATATCATTTGTATTAGAACTTATAAACTTGCATATCAGCTATTGTATCCATCTTCAGTGGCGGACCCAAGATATTTTTCAGTGTGAGGATGAATGTAATAAGAAATTTAATATGGGCGTAAATGCAATAAGAAAAAGAGAAAAAAAAAAAGAGCAAAAAGTTACACCCAAGAGTTGAACTTGTGACCTTCAATAATATACTTTTAAAAGTTACCATTTGAGGTAGAGCTCTAAAGTATCTTTATTCTAATAAACATAACCTAAAATAAAATATCATATACAAAAAAGTTACAAATTATATATATTATTCCATATATTTTATAAAATATAGTGTGGGCGCCCGCCCACACTGGTGTGTATGTGGGTCTGCCACTGTCCATCTTTTAAATATTATTTATTAAAGTATCATTATTTTGATATAATAGCGAATGTATGTTTCTAAATAGTAGTTTTTTCAATAGATATTTTTGCTATTTTCTTCTTATTTGCTCAGATCCTCTCGAGAAAATTAATATATCTTTCATTATTAATTTTATTTAGAAAAAACATGGAGTATTGCAAAACTTAAATTTGAGGCTATATACGCAGGATATTTTTGCCATATTCAACAATATTATGACTAAGTGGTATACTCGCAAGCTCTCTAAAATTTGGGGTATACATGCAAATAGAAGTTTCTGAAGGAAAAATAGAATAAATAATCAAAATATCCATTTTTAATAAAGTAACAAAGCTCAGTCTGTCAGCTGTGAAAGATATATTTACCCACATATACTAATATAATATTGACGTGGGTCAGAATCACCATTAATTTGTTTGAAGCTTCAATATAGTTCCAATTGCATGTAGTTTGGAATGTGAACGCATCATCTTGTTTGGTTTGACAGTATACTCTCCAATTTACTTTACAAGACAAGACAAAAAAGACATTAATTGTTTGGTTTATTGCATGGACAAAATGTTCTTTTTAATTTTTTTTCTCATATCTCAATTACTACAAAATAGTTGACCACTTGTTTGATTGTAGGTTAAGCTTTTGCAACAAATCCTAGAACGCATCTGTAATGAAGTGCATCTAACTCGAATTGAAGCAACCCATCCTCATTTCTTTCTATCTAATTATATATAGTACTTTAACTTGGCTTCAATTTGCAACCATAAATAACACCTCTTGATTGTTGACATGAGTTTTCAATTGTAAGCTCGTAGCACTCTTTAGGTATTTGGTCTCTCAACTGGATCAAGTTTCCATTTTGAGCTCATCAACTTGACTCATCTTTAACTCTGTAAATAGTTTGTTACAACATGGGTGTATTAGAGATTTAGAGTTGATGATGGTGGCTAATAGGTTGAGTGTACATATGATCCTAAGGAATTTCGTTTTTATATAGTCCTGGGTTTAAACAAATTTTAAATAGCGATAACTATTTTTCTTTTTATTTCATATCAGGTTGTTCCACCATTTTCTTGTGGAATACCAATTTGAAAAAGAACTTGAGAAGAGTTGGCAAAACGTGTGACTTTGTTAGTCTGTAATGAGAAACGCACAAGTTCAAAATATACCATCAATATTATTAGAGGAATTTTCTCTCATATTTTAGAGGACAAGTAACTGTTATTGATTGAACTGCCATCTCGTTGCTCTCATGAGTGAGTACATGTTGATTCCAAACAAAGTAACTGTGTCTACCATGCCAGGATCGAATAATTTTGCTGGAAGGATGAAAGTGTAGCAAGTGCTCTAATTGTCTACAAAGCAGGAGAAAAGATGAGTACAGATTGATTTCAGAATATATCCTTTTTTTTCTTTATCCTAAGCCACTCTCATGTGTATATTATTCCTCTCCTCTGATTCCAAAACACAACACCCAGTTCTTGCGTGTGGGGGGATATATAACAAAGCAAATAAACGATTTAAATTTTATATTATCAATCAGATTCCATTCCCTCTTCAAAAGCTTAAACTATTTCAGACCAGAGCACAAGCTAACAAAGAGGAGTGTGTGAGGGAACCATGGAATATTACTGATCAAAAGGGAAGCGATGCCTTGGCGGGAATAACTTGAGCTGCCAGCCTTCTAAAAATCAACCTCTCTCTCTCTCTCTCTCTCTCTCTCTCTCCTCTCTCTCTCTCTCTCTCTCACTCACAGCATCCAGGCTCCTTTAAAACCGAGCTCCGTCGCCCCAGCGATGGCTGCAGCAGTTGGAAGAGCCATTGATCATTCTTCTCGACAATCTACTACTCTGTTCGCTATCAACGAGCAACCACCACAGGAGCAGCAGCAGCAGTGCTTACTCTTACACCAGCAACCACAACAACCCCCAACACTTACTATTTCAAGCCAACTACAATAAGAACATGGGCAGGGGACGGCCTCTCTCTTTGCAGGTATATTTTGGTAACAAGTTTTTCGAGTTTTGTGGAAACAGGATCAAGGAAAAGAGAAGAAAAAAAATATTACAATTTTGCTTCCAGTTATCTCTTCTTTCTTTTGTGTTCATCATAGTTTCTCTTTATTTTGAATTGTCTACTATTTTTGTGGCAGACTGTAGAGTTGAGGGTCAGGATGTGCTGCACAGGATGTGAGAGGGTTGTCAAAAATGCCATCTCAAAGCTCAGGGGTATCGCTGCACAGCTCTTTTTGCATTTTCTTTTTGTAACAGAAACTAAAGTTGCATATAAATTTTTCTGCAGGTGTAGACACAGTGGAAGTGAATCTGGAACTGGAGAAAGTGACCGTAACTGGCTATGTCGACCGCAACAAGGTGCTCAAGGAAGTGAGGAGGTGTGGCAAGAAGGCCGAGTTCTGGCCAACCCCGACCTCCCTCTCTACTTCACCTCTGCCACGGACTACTTCAGGGACGAGGAGTCGTACAGGGAGAGTTACAACTACTGGAGGCACGGCTACAACGGCGACAAGCACGGGCACATCCCGGCCCCCCACCGGGGCGAGGACCGTGTCAGCAACATGTTCAATGATGATGATGTCAATGCGTGCTCCATCATGTGACACATGAAGTGTGGTGATGATGATGTTGTTGTTGTTGTTGGATAATTAAATCTGGGGCATGCTGTAGCTTTACGTTGGAGACTGATCATTCAGTGTTTAGTGTGTCTGTACATGTGAGTGTACTTGTGCTAAAAAGGGGGAAAAAAAAAAATCTTAGGCCTCATGCTTATGTTTGCACTTTTTCCATGGGAGTTTGGGAATGCTTTTGCCAGCCGAAGTCTGGATCCTGACATAGAGAAGGCAACCTGCCTCCTTGACAAGGACAAAGCATGTTAATTAGTATGTTTTTGGTTGTCAGTTTTTTGTTAAGAGATTGTCTCTAAAGATTTCAGTTGCAGATCAATTAAGAACTGGTAATTAGTATGTTTTTGGTTGTCAGTTTTTGGTTGATCTCTTTGAATTGTGATCAAAATTATAATCTCACCAAGAAATGTCCTTTAAACTCAAACATTTTGGGATCAATGTATCCAATATAAACATAATACTCTTATAAAGACATATATAGTTTTTATTTATTTATTTGTTTGTTTGGGAACAACTAAAGTTTTGAGAGTTTTAGAGTTGTACTCGATATTTCAAGAGTTGGAATAGTTGTTGTTGTAACAGTAGGCTTCTAATGCAAGAGATGGTAAGTATAAAGAGAGATTAAACAGATAGCAATATATGCTAATGGAAACAAAAAAGAAAGCACAACAATATATAATGTGGTTCGGCCAATGTGACCTACATCCACGGGAGAAGACAGCAAAGAGAAATCCACTAATCAAAAGGGAGAATACAGAGATTACAACTCTAATCTCACTCACTCAAACCTAATGAAATCCAACTCACTAGAGCATAATAAAGGAAGATAAATGGCAAGAGAAAGGAGAGAGAGGATAATGTTAATATGGCAACACTTTCGTTCTCACTTCCATATCTTTAAATCTCATGCAATGTGATTTCTATTTATAGGCAAAACTTCTAAAGCCGTTCCTTCATCACTTTACCTCACACATACATCAAAATCATAGTGTGGCTGAATTGATTTCATTAGGGTGGTTAAGATATCCATAGGGTGGCTATTGATGACTTTTAGTGGTGAGAGAGATTTCATAGGATAGCTATTGATGGCTTTTAATATGGTTAGAGATTTCATAGGGTGGCTAAATAATTTTGAAAAAAAAAGTCTACAAAGATGGCTAGTTTGTTTCTATTCATTAAAGACATATCAACAAATCTCCACCTTATCTTGAATGAATAACAAATCTTTCAACCTTAACTTGAACTGTATCAAGCATCCTTTGGGTTTTATTGTCTTCTCTAACTTCGACATGCTCAACCTTCACCACTTTGAACACCAAGCAATCGAGACAGTACTCGAACTTACGCGAAGGTACGGCCTTTGTCATATATCTGCTGGATTATCTACAGTACCAATTTTCTTAACTTTGATGACTCTAATTTCTCGAATAAAGTGATACCTGACATCAATGTGTTTGTTTCTCTCATGATACATCTGGTGCTTCGTCAGATGTATAACACACTGGCTGTCACAAAACAGCGTAGTTACTTCTTGGTGTAAGACGAAATCTTCAACCAAGCCTCTTAACCAAATAGCTTTTTTACTGCCTCTGTAACTGTTATACACTCCATCTCCATAGTAAACAAAGTAACTGTCGACTGTAAAGTCACCTTCTAACTAATGGTACTACCGGAAAGAGTGAAAGCGTAACCTGTCAGAGATCTTCTTCTATTCAAATCGTCCGCAAAATTTAAATCTGAAATCCAACAATTTTGCAATCAGAATTAGTCCCCCTGTCAAAACATCAATATTAATAGATCCTTTTAAATATTGTAAAATTCATTTCACTGCCTGCCAATGGCCTTTTTCTGGCTTGTCCATATATCGACTTACGACACTGACTGCATATGAAATATCTGATCGAGTGCACACCATAGTATACATAATGCTTCCAACTGCACTTGTATAAGAAACATGAGACATGTACTTCTCCTCTTCATCAGTTTGAGGAGACAAATCTGCTGAAAGTCAAAAATGAGCAACAAGTGGAGTTTTCACAGGTTTGGCATCAAGCATGCCAAATTTCTCCAACACTTCTCGATGTTTTTCTTCTGAGATAAGAACAATTTTCCGTCTTGCCTATTCTTGTGAATTTTCATTCCCAAAATCTTCTTCGCTGCTCCCAAATCTTTCATCTCAAACTCTTGTTTGAGTTGAGCTTTCAACTTATCAACTTCAGACATGTCTTTAACTGCAATCAACATGTCATTAACATAAAAGTAAATATACAAAAGAACCATGATTAAACTTCTGATGATAAACACAAATCATATTTACTCCTAGAGTAACCATGCTCAATCATGAAAGTATCAAAGCTCAAATACTAAGAGATTTCTTTAATCTGCACACATGATCTTCTTTGCCTTCAATAACGAATCCTCATGATTGATGCATAAAATTTGCTCTGCAAGCTCGCCATGAAGAAAAGTTATTTCACATCAAGTTGCTCTAGATCGAACCAAGTAATCATGGCTAACAACACACGAATAGAGGTATGCTTCAAAACTAGAAAGAATACTTCAATTGAAGTCGACACTCTCTGTCTGACTGTAGCTTTGGCTACAAGCGTGCTTTGTATCTTACAAACTCAGCACCAGGAGTCCTTCTTTTTCTTAAAGACCCATTTGCAGCCAACAATTTTTTGTGCCCTGTACGGCTTCACTAACTCCAATGTTTGATTCTTGTGAAGAGATTCCATCTCTCAATCATAGCAACAGTTCATTTTGTAGTTTCATCAGAACTGATAGCCTCATTGTTGGTGGAAGGCTCTGGAATCTCAATAGATTCTGCCATACTTAGAGCATAAACCGACCATATCTGCATAGACGTATCGCTTAGGTGGACGAATCTGCCTTTTTGCTCTCCTGATGGCAATACTATACTGTTGCTCTTGCAGTGTATCATCACTCGAAGTTGAACCTTGAGCATCATCAACTGGTTGTACTCTTCTGTAACTTACTCTCAAACTCTATCTGCTTGCTTGTTTCCTCTCTTGAACATGTAATATCAACAACAAA
>JAVJIF010015948.1:0-152238 GCA_038442645.1 Agave tequilana | reverse complement strand
TACATCCAAGTTTTGATAAAAACTACATTTAAACTAGTATTTACCACATGAAGCATAAAACATGAACATGCTAAAAATATGATATAAGTAAAAAGCATGTAAATAAACTAGGAGTTTAGAAATAGTTACCAAACCAAGGAACTATGTTCCAAATCTCCAAAACACGGTGGTTGTTCCACCAAACCTCCTTGATAGCGGTGCATCAAAAATATGTCCATCAAATCCATGCATCCACCACCAAGGCACCATCCCTCTCACGTCATGTGAGAGCCCGCACCTACATCAAAAACACAAGGTGGGAATTTTGGTACCCATTTTTTTTGGGTCCTTGGGGGTTAGCTTTGTAAGGAACCCAAACATTTTTATTAGCAAAATTAATATGATGTAACTTATCAAAACAAAACTTTGCTAAATGGCCTTTGCGGCCACAATGTGTACATTTGTACAACTTAGGATGCATATGTGTATGAGTGTGATCGTGGTGTGCAAATAGTGAATATGCATGTGGGTGATGTGCATGAATATGTGGAGTTTGTTTCTTTGAAAATAAAGACTCCAATCTAGAGTGGTTAAATGCACAAGTGCTCAAAGTTGAGCTCAAACAATTTATTTTATTTTTCAAAAATTTCATCTCATTAGTGGTGGCATGTAAAGCATGATGAGAATGAGAATCATTTTTCTTATACTTTTTAGAAACATCTTCTTTTTCTTTTTCAACCATTTTCTTTTTAAAGAAGTGTTTTCATTTAAAGCAACTTCTCTTTGTTTTTTCACCAAAACAACATTATTTTTCAAAATAGTGTTTCCTTCACAAAGATCATTTAATTTAGACATTAAGGAAACATTTTCATTTTTCAAATTTTCATTTTCTTTGAAACATTTTCAAATTTTTCTTGCAAAGAATCTTTTTCATTTAACATGGCATCAAATTTGTTTTTCATTTTCTTATTACTTTTTCTAAGCATGTCATATTTTTCTAGAAGTTGTTGACAAAAAGATTCAAGTTCATCATATGACATATCAACATCTTCATCTACCTCGGATTCGGTAGTTACCTCAAGGGGGTTATCCCCTTGGACCATGTAGCATACGTTGGAGGTGTCGCTTCCAACATCCGAGTTGCTCCCCGCATAGTATTGTTCATTTTCGCCAAGGGAGGTGATGGTGTTCCATGCTACAAAAGCCGAATCAATGTTAGATACCCTAGATAAATATTCATCATTTAGGGCACTCTTCAAAGCATGTAGGGCTTTTATATTAGCCTCAATATTTTTGCCATTTAAACAATATGAATCTCTAGTAGTGGAAAAATAAACATGAATGCCTAGGCCTTTGAGGTACAAAGACATCTTAACCTTCCAAATTTGGATGTTAAGGATGTCAAAGGTGGGAGGTGTCATGAAGTCCATGGTGTGTGTACAAATATTGTGATTAGCCTAAAAATGAGGATCTTTAACTCTAGGTTGTAAGACCCAAATCAAGAGCACTTGGCTCTGATACCAATTGTAAAAACCTAGAGGGGGGTGAATAAGTGATGGCTAATCTAATGGTCACTAAATGCGTAATTAAAAAACTATTTAATTCTAATTAAAACTTATTAAACTAAACACCACGTATAACACAAGAGTGTAGCCGAATTCCCCGTGAAGGGCTCTGGACTAACTCCTCAAGATTCCTCTAAATAAGAGTTGAGGTGCCGTGTTGGCTCTCTTGGTTAAATACAAGTGTTAGCAAACAATTCCCAAGCATATATCAATAAGCACACAAAGTATATCAAGCATATAATGATAAAGACAATAAAGCATGCAAGATATAAAGACAAAGAGATAGAGAGTGAGCAATCGCAAACACGGGAGATTTGTTTCGAGGTTCGAGCACCCTTGCTCTACGTCCCCGCCTTCACACTTGAAGGATTTCCACTAAAATCGATCCCACCGGATCACTCGGAGCCGCAACACCTACAAGGAGTTCCCACTAGAACTCTTAGACTCTCTAGTCCCGTACACACCGCAAGCCCACAAGCTCGCCGAGGCCACACCTCAAACACCGAGTTCACACACGAACTCGAAACACCGCGAACACAACTGTCCGCCTCCTCAAAGTACAAGAAAGAACTCTTGGTGATCTAAATACTTTGATCACCAATAAACAATCTCACAAGAACACTCCTATAGAATGAATATGTCAATGGGTTGCTCAAGTGTTTGTGAGAAAAACAAGGATTGAAATGGTGGAGGAAAAACTCAAGAAAATCTCTTTTGAAAACACTCTTGATAAACTCTTCTTTTGATTGAAAATATTGGCTCAATATTGATTTAGATGGGAAAGGTGTATGTAAATGTGGAGGAAGAAAGTATTGTTAGCACACAATGTATATTCAAATGAAAGAGAGTTAAGGTTTAGAAACAACCTCTCGTGCTTAGATTACTCCACAAATGTATGAAAGATGATTAATATACCCTTTCTTATCTCCGTTATAGCATGGGGCTATACCGAGTCGATTCTCAGGGAGAGCTAGCGATGGAAGCGTTACGGTCCGTAGTGAAGAAAGTAAACGAAGTGTCTTCTTTGTTCTTAAAAGAATAAAACAATCATGGAAAAGAATATGAAAGAAGTGGTGGCTTCGTGCATGATGGACAAGGAAAAGAAATCAAGAATGAAGATGAAGAAAACCATGACTAGCTAACTAACTTGCTAACTTACTAATCTCCTTGATAGTGATGCTTGCCTCATGTTGATTCATCGGCATAGATTTGTCTTGCGTGTTGACCTAATTACTTTCTCACTTGGATGACGGGGGTTTTACCCATCGGAGAAGAGAAGACCATACAACTTGCAAGATGAAAAATAACACTCACACAAGAGTTAGAAGTTAAGCAAGATTAGTGTTAGCTAGCCATGTAGAAGAAACTAGCCACTAGCCATTACAAGTAAATGAAAGCAAAGCATGAAGTAAAGTTGCAAGGAAATAAAAGCATCAAAGTAAAGAAAGCAAGTAATACTAGAATTTGCTCAAGTAGAGTTGAAGAGAATGGATCAATCCTTGCTCCACAAGTGTCACCCTTGCTTACACAAGCTCTCTCTCTCTTACAATCTCTCTCTTGCAAAGATCTAGGGAAGAAGAGGAAGGAGAACTAAAACCTAAAGAAAAACCTAAGAAAATACATGCAACTAATCTCTAATCTCCTTCTCTTGCTGTTCATTTTTTGCTCGCAGGTCCAAGTGAAGTATTTATAGGCCTCAGAAGAACTCTCCAGAAGACGAACAGGTGGCCAGAATCTGGGGCTCAACGGCCCTAGATTTGCGGCAAATTGGCGGGAAAATCCCAGATTTTGCGGCAATATCTCAACCGTTTGGCAACAACTTTCTATTGTGAGTTGGTTGCGAGGTTGTTATCCACGTGGCCTTCTAGAATCTTGAGTTGTTACGCGGATCTCTCTGGATTCTGATTTCAAATTTGGGCTTTATCTTGGGCTTGGAATTAATCTCTTTAATTATTGCTAATTAAAGTGATTATTGGGCTTTCTCCCATTTCAGTTGTGGACCTGTAAAAATACAGAGAAGATGAGTGAAAATCATATATTTATTTGCTAAAATGCATGGGAATGATATGGTAAAATATGCACATTTGTGTACTAATCACACCCCCACACTTATTCTTTTGCTCGTCCCGAGCAAAACAAAGAAAAAGAAAAGAAAAATTATACTACCCATTTTATTACACCACTTTCGCAGGTGACGCGATTGCACTGAGCGTGTGCAACAAGCCATTAAACCTCTAGGTTACCCTAGAGGAGGAGTGTTGTCTCCTGAGGGTTTTCAGCGGATTACACCCACAAAATCCATAAAGAAAGAAGACAAATGTTAGTGTTTTGAAAACGCATTTTGAAAGAGAGACATGTTTTCGAACTATTTTTGCAAAAATATAAGTGATCTTAGGTCATAAGTCCACCTATAATCATTCTTTCTTAAACTTAATCTCCATACAAGATCTTGTCTTCAATTAAGGTAAGAATTCAAAATTGGATTGAATATTTTATCTTTCATAAAACCTAGATAATATGTACACCGTGCTCAGTGAAAATTTCTGGGATTTCAACTCCAACCATCAAGCCATTTATTTATATATATATATTTTTCCTGCTTTTTCTTCCCTTAGTTTAGGCTTTCTAGTTTACCCTTGTAACGAGCCTTTAACCGATGACTCCCAAACCAGACGGTCTTAGGGCACCAGATGAGAAAACATCCCTCGGGTTTAAGGTCTCGAGTAAAAAAGGTCACAAAACTAAAGGGGATTATTTATTTCCTTCACCACCGTTAGGCGTGAATAATCATGCTTCTTGAGGCATAATTATCCAGCTTAATAGGTGATGTTTTATTTATATATATTTTTTTTCTTTTTCTTTTTTTTCTTTTTTTTTTTTTTTTTATATGGCATTTTTGGTCTTTGTTTCCATCCCAAGAAATATGTAAATGTGAAGTGCATATTATCTAAGGCAAAAAATTCAAGATAAAAATATCTCACCAATTTTTCTTACTTATCCTATAATTTCAAACAAGATCTATTATTTCAACTAGGTTTTAAGATGTCATAATTAAGGCTTTCTTAATTTCTAAGATACATCTTAATTTTCTTGAAAATAGATCAAAACTTTGTCTCTTATTTCAAAAAGTTTTTTTTTATTTTTTTTAATTATTTTTTTTTTATTTTTATTTCTAAAAAGAAGTGTAAAAGAAAGAAGATCTAAAAACTCTATGTTAGTAAACCCTCCCCCACACTTATTTCATGCATTGTCCTCAATGCATCATGATATATGTATGCATGAAACAAAAATGAAGAGGGAAGGAAAAAATTACCTTAAGGTGGTTGTTCCGGTGGTGGTCTGATTGGTCCACGAAACATGGCCCAATCATTCTTATTTTGGGTTTTGAGGAACCCACCAAAAATATCATGAATATGACCCACTAAAAAGATAAATCCTTGGAAGATTTTTATTAAGTACATGACCCCATCTAATTTCCATTTTCCATAATAAATTTCAGAGTCAAATTTGTCAAGATCCTTGTCCCAGAATGGTGTATGGAATGATAGAATGGTTGACTTGGACTCAGGAAGGACAGGAGCTAATACCGACTCAGGGAAGTGAATGAAGTCAAGTAAAGGTTCAGGAGTCGAAATTGGTTCAGGAATTGGGTCCAAGTCAAGAAAATGAAACTCAAGTCCACATGTATTGTCCAACAAGGGAATGTGACTTTCTAAAGGTGATATCTCTTTACTTCCAATAGTAAGAAATTCTAGCTCATCACCATACAATTCTTCAAAACTAAGGTCAACATCTTCTGCTAGAATTGTACAATCAGTTTCAGAAGTAAAGAGATTGTGAGAATCAAGGTCACATTCCTCATGGAGTTCAAAAAATAGGGAACTTGCCAATTTGTCAAATGGACTTTCAAAAGTATAGAATTGGTCAAGTTCAATATGATCTTCAAAGATGGGTGATTCAACTTCATTATGAATGGAGACAGGATCCAATGTCGACTCCGGGAAAAGATTGAAGTCAGGTAAAGATACCGGAGTCATTATTGAATCAGGAAAAAGAATTGAATCACTAAGTTGGGGTTCAAGATCATATTCCTCATGGAGTTCAATTCCACAAAAATGTGAACTTGACAATTTATCAATGGGACTTTCAAAAGTATGAAATTGGTCAAGTTCAATATGATCATCATAAGAGATTGGTGATTCAATTGCACAATGGACAGGCACTGGATCCAATAGTGACTTGGGAAATGGAGTGAAATCAGGTGAAGACACCGGAGTCATAATTGGATCAGGAAGTAAAATTGAATCATCATATGGAAGTTCAAGATCATATTCATGCTCAAGTTCAATTTCAGGAAAAGGAAAACTTGCCAAAATGTCAATGGGATCTGAAGTTTGGACAAGTTCAGGTGAGTGTGCTGAAATTGAATCTTGATTTCCAAAACTACATGACTCTTTGGCTCGGACAGAATGGTTAGTGACATTAGAAATAGGATGAGAATGAAGAGTTTGGATCATCAACTCTACGTCACGATTACGAGTATTTTGAGTCTGAGTCAAGAATTCAAGCATCTTTTGACAATTCATTGGTTCATCATTTTGTGGAAAAGATGAAGTGTTGTTTTGGAATTGGTGATGAAATTGTGAGTCAAAAATGTGTGGTGATGGAAGAATGGACTCACACAAGAGATCTTTACTCGTTTCCAAGGCAAATGGTTGTTCATTAGGAAAAGGTGAAAGTGAGTAAGACTCTTGAAAATACTGTGGAATTGGAGGGGCAAAGGTTTCTTGACGTTGTTGCTCAGCCCTCTGAAGATTGGCTTCTAAACTCCTTAGTAACTCAGATTTTTCTTCAATTGATGGTTCAGAAAAAGGAGTATAAGAAGCGAAATCGGGGAATGAATGTTGTGTATAAGGTGAATATGGTGGACAAGGATTTGAGAATTTGACTTGGGGTACGTGAATCCCCAATGACTCGGTGAAGAGTTGAAATTATTATGGAAATTAGAATTATTAGATGGGGGGTATGGGTCATATTGATTCGGATAAGGCCAACCCGGTGTATTTGGTTGGTGCATATTATAAAACACCGGGTTGGAATTATCCGAATAGAATGGAGTTGGTGTGAAATATGGATTCATGTTCGGATTGAAAGAATTATTATTGTTGAATTCCATATCACAAACAATCACAAACAAAAAAGAAAAATCAAACAACAAACAAAAAGAAAAGAAAAAAATCAAAACCAAGCCAAAAGAATGGTTGACCTAGACCTAGACGACTCCTAACTGATTAGATTGTCCATGGGAGGTTTAGTGTAGACGTAGACCACAAGTTAATCAGCCAGGGAAGGGCAAGGTTGGTGGGAGGTTTTCCGTCAGAGACGTTCCTTAATTAAGTAACCAGCAACCTTCGGGCTTTCGGCCCTCAATCCCTTTCCTAGACACTGATTTTGCAAGAGTCTATTTCCAACACTTTTCCCCCTTAGGATAATCTCCTAGATGAGTCCGAGATGTCCCTAGGGCCAACGTCTATTTTTTTATTAAATTAGGCTTGGGTTAGTGAGTGCGTGGGAAAATGGTTTTTGGGCTAAGGAAGAGGTGATAAAATCCCCACCTTATCTTATTTATGGGTATGCCCTTAGAATTTATTTGTGCAAGTGTACGATATAAAACAAACAAGGTTCACTCAAAGCGTAATTAAATCAAACAAAGAGTGAGTCCTAGTCAATATGCAATGCTCACGTACCTTGCCTCCAGCACTCTTCAACAGTAAAAGTAAAGGAATTGAAAGACACGTGCCTAGAAATGCAAATGTCTAAACAATTTTTAACGTTAACCACCAATTTTTTACTGTTGACTTTATTAAGCAGGAATATGGTGAAGCATACAGGAAAAAAATTATTGCAGCAGATGTATTTTGCAGAGAAGCAAGCCCTGCAGAAATTAGGTCAGTAGTGATCTCCTTATTGCCGCAAATTTGCGGCAAAAGCCCAGAATTTGCGACAATTTGGAGGGATCCTGGTCTCTGCTTTCGAGAGCAGAGGCCCAGGTCCACTTATATGTCACTGCAATGCAAAGTTTCCTATTTCTTCAACCTGTAACTAGCAACAGAGAAGAAGATTCGTTTAGTTCTTCACTTTAAAGAAAATCCGTTGCTCTCCCCGGCAACGGCGCCATTTTGATTTAGATGGGAAAGGTGTATGTAAATGTGGAGGAAGAAAGTATTGTTAGCACACAATGTATATTCAAATGAAAGAGAGTTAAGGTTTAGAAACAACCTCTCGTGCTTAGATTACTCCACAAATGTATGAAAGATGATTAATATACCCTTTCTTATCTCCGTTATAGCATGGGGCTATACCGAGTCGATTCTCAGGGAGAGCTAGTGATGGAAGCGTTACGGTCCGTAGTGAAGAACGTAAACGAAGTGTCTTCTTTGTTCTTAAAAGAATAAAACAATCATGGAAAAGAATATGAAAGAAGTGGTGGCTTCGTGCATGATGGAAAAGGAAAAGAAATCAAGAATGAAGATGAAGAAAACCATGACTAGCTAACTAACTTGCTAACTTACTAATCTCCTTGATAGTGATGCTTGCCTCATGTTGATTCATCGGCATAGATTTGTCTTGCGTGTTGACCTAATTACTTTCTCACTTGGATGACGGGGGGTTTTACCCATCGGAGAAGAGAAGACCATACAACTTGCAAGATGAAAAATAACACTCACACAAGAGTTAGAAGTTAAGCAAGATTAGTGTTAGCTAGCCATGTAGAAGAAACTAGCCACTAGCCATTACAAGTAAATGAAAGCAAAGCATGAAGTAAAGTTGCAAGGAAATAAAAGCATCAAAGTAAAGAAAGCAAGTAATACTAGAATTTGCTCAAGTAGAGTTGAAGAGAATGGATCAATCCTTGCTCCACAAGTGTCACCCTTGCTTACACAAGCTCTCTCTCTCTTACAATCTCTCTCTTGCAAAGATCTAGGGAAGAAGAGGAAGGAGAACTAAAACCTAAAGAAAAACCTAAGAAAATACATGCAACTAATCTTTAATCTCCTTCTCTTGCTGTTCATTTTTTGCTCGCAGGTCCAAGTGAAGTATTTATAGGCCTCAGAAGAACTCTCCAGAAGACGAACAGGTGGCCAGAATCTGGGGCTCAACGGCCCTAGATTTGCGGCAAATTGGCGGGAAAATCCTGGATTTTGCGGCAATATCTCAACCGTTTGGCAACAACTTTCTGTTGTGAGTTGGTTGCGAGGTTGTTATCCACGTGGCCTTCTAGAATCTTGAGTTGTTACGCGGATCTCTCTGGATTCTGATTTCAAATTTGGGCTTTATCTTGGGCTTGGAATTAATCTCTTTAATTATTGCTAATTAAAGTGATTATTGGGCTTTCTCCCATTTCAGTTGTGGACCTGTAAAAATACAGAGAAGATGAGTGAAAATCATATATTTATTTGCTAAAATGCATGGGAATGATATGGTAAAATATGCACATTTGTGTACTAATCAAATATAAGTGGAGAAAACCTCATAAAAGAGTAGGAAAAACTGTTGTAAAAATCCACTTAAAATCTTAGAGAAAACAGCCCCCAAAAGTCCCAATTTATAGGGCTAGAAAAACTAGCCGTTGGGAGCCAAATTGGACTGTCGGTCGACCGCCCGGTCGACCGCCAACGGTCATATTTCTGACCGTTGGGGCAGCGGTCGACCGGCCGGTCGACCGAGCCTCTGAAACAGAGAGCAGAGCTCTCTGCCGGTCGACCGCCTGGTCGACCGGGACATTTCCAGCGAGCAGAGCTCTCTGGACGGTCGACCGGGTCGGTCGACCGGCCCTCCAGTGCAAACTGGCGTGCACGTTGTGCACGTCGGTCGACCGCCCGGTCGACCGACTTCAAGCTTCGGTCGACCGGCTGAAGCCAGGGCAGATCTGAAATAGGGATAAAATTGTTGATTTTTAACTTAAATAAAATCCCATAAATTCACGAAAAATCTAAAAAAATAGTTTTAACATTATACTTTGATAATAAAACATGCTTGCACAAAATCAAGACATGTTACAATCATTTTGAACTATTTTTGTAACTTGGAAATTTTGGCTAAAAACGAAAACTGTATTTTTCCAAAATTGGTTTTTCCAAAACTTCTCCAAATACAAAAACAAGATATTTAAACAACTTTTAAAGCATAGAGTGTATGGATATGATCCACTACACATACATGGTGAAATATCTCTGTTTTGATATTAAGCTCTAAATTTGGTTTTGGTTGAAACATATAAACTTTGAAACTCCAAAAACCAAACCGGTATTTTTCCAAATGAAAACTCTTTTATATTTTTCCAAAATAAAAATTCTTATGAAAAACTTATCTAAATCAAGAGTGTGTGTGTAAGATATACTTGAGCAATCCACCAACTATTCTATCCTTTACATTTTATCTAAAAACAAAATCTTATAAAAATAAACCTAGACACAAGTCTTGATCTTCAAGGTCTTCACTTGAAGTCTTCACATCTTCTTGACTTGGTCCAAACACGATCCATAGAGCTAGACTCCCCTTGAGTACTTGATGCACAAGCTCTTGAATCAAACCGTGCTAGCTCCAAAACTTGACTTTAAATCTTTTGTTGAAGCTACGCACCTACTAAGATATTGATCACAAATCTGAGACTAAATAAACAAAAGATCATTAGTACTATAACTACATGAGTTGATCATCATCAAAACTAGAGTGATGGGCCTTTGGGCCAACAACGCAACCTCCCCCGGACTACATGGGGAAAAACCTAAATTAGATTGCAGAGAGCAATCAGCAGTGGTAGCAGATGATCGGATGGTAGATCAGGAAATTTTAGACTGTCGCGACAGCAAAGCAATTTGGCGGCTCTCCAGAAACTGCAAGTTGGTCGCGGATGCGCGGCAATGGCCATGGAAACGCGGCAGGTTAGAGGAGATAAAGGGTCAGAAAAATTTGGGGGGCGGCGCTAGTTGTGCTCGTTTCAGATCTGGGGTTGAAAGTAGGGTAAAGAAAGGAATACGGGATTGTGGGTATATATAAGGGGTTGAGAAGGATGGAATCCCAAATTGCCCTAGTTGAAATTAGAAATTTACAACCCTAGGGAAATTCAGGTTATTTAAAAAAAAGAAAAGAAGTGTATGAAGAGAGAAAAACTTAGGTGTTATTTAGCACCTAAGTCCATTTTTTTATTTGTTGATTATTTGGTTGTTATATTTTTTATTTTATCTTTTATTTTTTTATTATTATTATTTTTTGTTTTATTTACTAGGGAGGTACCAAAATGATTTACAGGAGACACCGGGAAAGAGTGTAAAATGACATTGTTACATATAGACTGGGTCAAAAAGACCCAGTTCATGAATATTGTGTGACTCAGTCTCTGTGGTGAAGAATGGCTTGAGTCGTTGACCATTGACTTTGAACTTGTTACCATTTTTAGGATCAGAAATATCAATTGCACAATGAGGGGAGACATTCTGAACAACGTATGGGCCTGACCACCTGGTTTTCAGTTTACCAGGAAAAAGGTGGAGTCTAGAGTTATACAACAGAACTTTTTGTCTTGAGACAAAATTTTTCCTATGAATTGATTTATCATGGAAAAGCTTAGCTCTGTGTTTAGATATCCGAGTGTTATCATATGCATCATTTCTTAACTCTTCTAACTCGGATATCTGTAGCTTTCTTAAATCACCGGCTTTGTCTTAGTCCAAATTTAGCTATTTTAGTGCCCACATAGCATGGTGCTCTAGCTTCACAGGCAAATGGTAGGGTTTTTGAAATATAACTCGATATGGAGACATACCGAGGACAGTCTTGTAGGCGGTCCAATATGCCCATAGGGCATCAATGAGTTTGATGGACCAATCCTTATGATTTTGTCTGACAGTTTTCTCCAGTATCAGTTTAATTTGTCTGTTGGTGACTTCCACTTACCCGTTTGTCTGAGGATGATAGGCCGTGATGGGGAGATTCTGTCTCCTCGTTTTAAAATTACCGCAAGCGCACGGTCGTTCGATGTAGCACTTGAGGGTCGGTCCTCAGGGACAGGTGGTTCTTTTAGTTTTTACACTTCTACACGAATGGATCAAAGATTTATGGATTTTTAGTGAATTATGTGAACTAATTATAATAAAAGAAAAGTCAAGCACCTAGGATCGAATCCCCTAAACGAGCATCAAGCGGACAATTTTGGTCTCCATACTAGTTTGTAATACACACCAAATCTCTATGTCTAAGAGGCACATTAATTCTGAACACTAGATTTAAGCACAAGCTATTATTCTGTTACATAGTCCATCAAAGATGAATTAACTAAATTAAACAGATAACATAAATGCAACAGACCCTAAGCATGGACCATTAACCTCCGATACATAGCCTGTCAAATATCCAGTTATTCTAGAAATTAATTCCTAAAAGTAGTAGGTCAATTGGTGTGCATACGTCATAAATAGGAGACTGACTCAGTCCACAAGAATTAAATCTAGGTTCATCTCCCCTAGATACTCGCTGAAAAATTACCTACTCATGTTAAATTAACAATAAACTAAACTAATTAAATCAGTTTACAATTATCTAAATTTAATTAAACTAAACAAATCAAATTAAACTAATAAAAAAAATTTAAAAAAAAAATTTTAAAAAAATCTTACCTGCAGTTGCAGGGGGCGCAAGGGCCGCCCCCTTCCTCTTCAAATTGGGGCGCCAGGGGCGCCCCTTTCTTTTCAAAGGGAGGGCGCCAGGGCGCCCTCTGTCAGTTTTAAAAGGGGGGGGCTTGCGCCCCCCTTTCAATTGGACAGAGGCGCCTGTTGGCGCCTCTGTAGTTCCATTTTTTTTTTTTTTACTTTTTTTTTTAATTTTAATTGCAGGATTAAAACAACAATAAAAGGGTTGAGAAATTTCAGGAAATAAAATAAAATAAAATAAAATGCTGTAAATAAAATTCTTTACCTCTAAAAATTGAGATTGCAGTTAGAAGAAACCTCCATGAGATGAAAATATCTTTTGAAGAAATTGCAGAAATATGAGAAAGTGACCAAAATCCCAGCTTTGATTATCTTTGCACAAGTTTCAAGAAGGGGGAAAAAAACTCCCAAAACCCTAGAAAAGAAAAAAAACTCCCCCAAACCCTAGGCATGTTGGCTTTTATAAGCTTACATGATATTCTCACTCACATCATACAAATGCACTCTTCTCATGAGATAAATCTCATCACTTATAATCAAATAAAAATGAGAGTACAAATAACACGAAAAATTATCTTTAGCTCCCTGGATTTTTCTAGGTTGCATTTCAGTCCAGTCCAGAAACAGAAGCAGATTTTTTTGTCATTTTTGTGTCAACAAATGGCTGAATTAGAAGACGTCATCAACAGAAAAGTTGTAGCTCTCTAAATTTTTCTTTCTGTAGACACCTGGATGGCTGTTTTTGAGATCCTGTAGCCAAAGTTATGATCAAAATACCGCAGCATGCTCAAAAAGCATCCTCCAATCTTTTACAAATTGCGGCATTTAATTGCTGAAATTATCCGGATTCCTCCTTTTTTTCCTTTTACCTATTCCCTGCAAAATATAATCAAATATACCCGAGTAGCATTATTTATATACAATAATAGATAATTAGGAGTATAAAAATGGTATAAAATCATGCTGATCAGGCCGTGATAATTTATGAGAGATAGAGTACTTCCGCATTAGGGCTTCAAAAGCCCGGTTGCAGAAATGACTCTCGTTGTTACTAATTATCGCAGGGGGGCTCCGAAGCGCGAAATGATGTTTTCACGTAAAAACTAGATGACAACTTGGTTGTCATTTGTCCTAGTCAGAATAGCTTCAGCCCATTTAGAAACGTAGTCTACGGCCACCAAAATGTATTGGTTGCCATAAGACAGAGGGAAGGGTCCCATGAAATCGATGCCCCACAAATCAAAAATTTCTACCTCAAGGATCATGTAAGGGGCATCTGTCTCTACGTGTGATTTGACCCGTCATTTGACATCTAGCACAGAGCTTGCAGAAAGTATAAGCGTCCTTAAAGAGAGTGGGCCATTAGAACCCACTATGAAGGTCTTTCTTAGCAGTCTTTCATGGACCAAAATGTCCACCACTAGCTAACTCGTGACAAAATGTCAAAACACTATGATGTTCATCCTCAGAAAGACACCTTCTAATTTTCTGGTCAGGGCAATATTGAATAAATACGGTTCATCCCAAAAGAAAAACCATATTTGTCTCATAAAGCGATGCTTGTTCTGACCTGACCAATTTGAAGGTGTTTCCCCGGTTGCAAGGTAGTTTGCTATATCAGCATACCAGGGCTCTTTACACATCGTGAAGATGTGTTCGTCAGGAAAGTTTTCATTGATAGGTATAGTATCAATTAGTGCATTTGGAATTCTCAAAAGGTGATCTGCCACCACATTCTCAATGCCCCTTTTGTCTTTAATTTCAGAATCAAACTCTTGCAAAAGAAGTATCCATCGAATCAGTCTAGCCTTTGCATCCTTCTTTTGCATCAAGTATCTAAGGGCGGAGTGATCAGTGAAAATCGTTGTCCTAAACCCTAGTAGGTATGGGCGAAACTTCTCCAACGCAAACACAACTGTTAAAAATTCCTTTTCAGTCTTGTGTAATTTAGTTGGCCTTCATTAAGCGTCCTACTAGCATAGTAAATCACGGGTTGCCTTTTATCAGTACGCTGTCCGAGAACAGCGCCAATGGCATAATCGAAGGCATCACACATGATTTCAAAAGGCCTAGTCCAATCAGGCGCTAAGATTATTGGCGCTGAGACAAGTCTGTGCTTAAGCTCCTCCCAAGCTTGTAGACACTCTTCATCAAAATTTAAGGGCACATCTTTTCCTAAGAGATTCATTAAAGATCTAGCAATTTTGCTAAACCCCTGAATAAATCTTTTATAGAAGCCAATGTGCTCTAGAAATGATCTAATTTCTTTTAAGCATTTTGGCTCAGGGAGCTTTGTTATTACTTCACTTTCGATCTATCAAACTCAATTCCTTTGTTTGAAACTTCATGCCCTAGGACAATTCCTTACTTGACCATAAAGTGACACTTCTCGCAGTTGAGTGTCAAGTTTTTCTCCATGCATCGTTGTAAAACTAGCTTAAGATGGTGCAAGCATTATTCAAAGAAATCGCCATAAATGGAGAAATCATCCATGAAAATCTCAAAAATCTTTCCACCATGTCGGAAAAAAGACTAAGCATGCAACGTTGAAACGTTACGGGAGCATTGCATAGGCCGAAGGACATTTTTCGGTATGCAAATGTTCCAAAGGGATAGGTGAAAGTAGTCTTGTCTTGATTCTCGGGAGCGATAAGGATTTGATTGTATCCTGAATATCCATCCAGGAAATAGTAATACTCATGTCCAGCTAGTCTCTCGAGCATTTGATCTATGAACAAAAGGGGAAAGTGGTTTTTACACGTGGTAGCATTTAATTTTCGGTAATCAATACAGACTCGAATCTTCATTGGAAGACGAGTTTGTACTAATTCTTTCTTATCATTTTCTACCACGGTAAACGCTGCCTTCTTTGGCACAGCATGGACTGGACTAACCCATTGGCTATCGGATATGGGATAGATAATCCCATTGTCTAATAGATTCAAAATCTCAGCTCTAACAGCCTCCTGCATGATCGGGTTTAGTCTACGTTATGGGTCACGTTTTGGTTTTGCATCTCCCGTCAAATGAATCCGGTGTTATACAATGGATGGACTGATCCCTTTATATCAGCCATGGTCCAACCAATGGCTTCTCGATTTTCCCTTAACACTGCAAGAAGATCCTTTTCTTGTTGTTCCATAAGATGGGACGCAATTATCACGGGAAATGCTTCCTTCGCACCCGTACTGGTACTTAAGATGACTAGGAAGAACCTTAAGCTCGGAAGAAGGAACCTGATCTATCAATGGTTGTTCCTTGTATAAGAGAAGAATAGGGGTGGCATTTGTTGCCCACTCCACTGTGGATTCGATGATTTGATCAAGGTTGAAGTCATCAGACTCTAATTCAAATTCTCTATCAGACTCATATCCAATCTCCATGTCATGTTCACTTGTTAATCTTTCAATTAAGTTCACTTCAAACAACTCATTCTCCAAATCTCGAGGTTGTTTTTCCAGGTGGAAAACGATTACCTCTTTTGTCATATCCCCAAAAGTTAGACACATCGATCCATTCCTACAGTTAATAATTGCGTTTGCGGTGGTTAGGAAGGGTCGTCCTAGAATGATAGGGGTCTGAACTTTGAGATTATGTACGGGTTGCGTCTCCAGAATAATGAAATCCACAGGGTAAATGAATTCCCAATCCGTATGAGAACATTTGTATTCTCCCCCTTGGGAATCTTTACAGATCGATCAGCCAGTTGTATGGTAACTCTGGTTGGACGGAGGTCGCCCAACCCGAGTTGCTGATACACAGAGAAAGGAAGAAGATTGATGCTGGCTCCTAGATCAAGTAACACCCTATTTATCGTGGTCTGTCCTATAATACAGGAAATGGTTAGACTCCCTGGGTCTTTGTATTTTACAGGAATGGGCCCAGTTATCAACTCACTTATGTTTGAAGCAAGGAAGACCTTCTTTGGGACATTTGCTTTCCTTTTCTTGGTGCACATATCTTTTAAGAACTTGGCATATGAGGGGACCTGTTGTATGGCATCGAGAAGGGGTACATTGATCTGGACCTGATTAAACATTTCCCTAATCTTCTCCATTTGAGCATTAGTCTTTTGGTTTGCTAGCCTATTAGGGAATGGTACAATAGGCTTGTATGGTTGCTCATCTGTTTTGTCTTTGTTATTGGACTTGGAGGTTGATGGTTGTGAACTTGAAGATAGATCATTTTGAGTTGGTGGTATAAGAACAGGAGGTGTTGACACTGATTTATTAGGAACAGGATGATTAGAAACCTGATTGTCTATCTACTTTCTAGATCTCAAAATATGAACAGTATTGCATTGACTTGGACCTATGTCTTCAGCTTCATGAATAGGGAAGGGGTTCTTAGGATTGGGCAATGGCTGACTTGGCAGTGTTCCCTTTTGTCTTTCATTTAATGAGTTAGACAGTTGACCTATCTGAACCTCTAACCTATTGATAGCCTGGTGGTGGGTATTCATCATTGAGGCCTGGGTTTTGGATAAGGTTTCAATCATTCTTTTCAAATCTGACAATTTTTTATCTGAATGATTTTGTGTTTGTTGTTGCTGATATATAGGCTAGAAGTTATGTTGGAAGCTTGATTGGAAATTTGGTGGACTCTGGTGGAAACTGGGTTGATGAGACTGAGTGGGATATTGGTATGGAAATGGTTGCCTTGGTTGCTCATGACCAGACTGACTCCATAAGAAATTTGGATGGTTCCTTCATCCTAGGTTGTCTGTTTTGGAGTATGGATTGTAGTTGGGTCTGGTGTATGATGCATTCATATTCTCAGGGTACATTTGAGCTTAGTAGACAGGACACTCCTCAAATAAGTAGTTAAGAGCATGGCAGTAGGTACAATCTGGGTTGATCACAGGTGGTGAGTTGACCTGATTCACAGAATTCGGTTCCCTAGCCTCGAGCAGTTCTAGCCTTTTCATCAATTGTGTTATCTTTACCTCGGCAACTATAGAGGATTCAATCGAATGCATATCAGTTCTGGAAGTGGTGAGATTGGTTTTCTCGGGCAAGACTCCCACTGAATGGTTTTTTCTGCTAAAACTTCAAAGAGGTCCCAACCCTGATTCTCATCTTTCTTCAAAAATTTTCCTTGACACATAGTCTCAAGGAGCGTCTTAGTTTGGTAGTCTAGTCCGTTATAGAGAATTTGGCATTGTCGCCACTTCTCTATGCCGTGATGAGGACATTGGGCTAGTAAATCTTTAAACCATTCAAAATACTTCCAAAATGGTTCACTTGATTCCTGCTTAAACTGCATTATGTTTTTCCTGATGAGGGCCGTTTTATGAATGGCATAGAACTTCTTAAGAAAGACTTTGACAAAATCATCCCATGATGAGATAGAACTGGCAGGCAGATTATATAGCCACTTCTTGGCTATATCCTTAAGCGCGAAGGGAATGAACCTTAATCTAACTGCATCTTCTCCCAGTTGGGGAATTCTCATCATCAAACACACTTCTTCAAACTCACGAATGAAGAAATATGCGTCCTTGGATTCTAGGCCATAAAATCTAGGGAGTGTATTTATGAATTGAGGTTTAAGCTCAAAATTGTTTCCATTTGCCTCGGATATAAGAATGCATGAAGGAAGTGAAGTGCGAATGAGGTAGAACTTGTCTTGGAGAGAAGTATTAGTAGCCATGATTGGAAGTGTGTCAGGAGTGGTGCTTGTGCAAGTGTAAAAGTCCTAACAAGTCTTGCTGAAATTGGATCCCGATACCACTCTTGCATGCACAATCACAGACAACGTTCACCAAGCAATCAAGCGAAAAAGGAAAATAACAAACAAGAAAAAAGAAAAACAATCACAAACTATCTAGGATACCTGGACCTAGACGACTCTTAACTGTTCGATGAACCGAAGAAGGTTATTGCTCGAGTCTGACCACAGCTAATCAGCCAGGTAGGGGCAAAATACGGTGGGAGGTATCCGTGCGTAAGTAACGGGTCTTAATTACGTCAAACTACGGTATCTTCGAGGCTTAACCTCTTAATCCTTAACCTTAGACACTGATTTGACTAGAGTATGAATCAAAATAATTTCAAACCTTAGCTGATCTCTTAACGAGTCCGGATGTCCCTAGGGGCCAACGTCTATCAATTTTTATTAAAAAGATTGGGATTGTGAGTGCTTGGAATGTGATTTTTGGGCCAAGGAAGGGTGATTAAATCCCCACCTTATCTTGTTATTGGGTGGTGCCCTTAAGATCAATTTGTGGAAGTGTACAATATATGCAAACAAGATTCACTCAAAGCGATGTAAATCAGCCAAGAGATGAGTCCTATTCTAAATGCAATGCGAACGTACCTTGCTCCAGCACTCTTCAATAGTAAAGTAAATGAATTAAAAAGACACGTGCCTAAAATGCAAACGTCTAATCAATTTTCAAACTTTTCAACAAATGTTTTACTGTTGGTTTATTAGCAGGCTCCTGGTGATGGCATACAAGAAATAAAGTTTGCAGCAAGTTATATTTTTGCAAAGCAAGTAGCCCTGCACAAAACCAGTCAGTAGTGAACTCCTCCTTGTCGCGGCTCAATGGCCAAATTTGAGAAAACGCGACAATTCAGAGGGTACTTGGTCTCTGCTTTCTAGAACAGAGGCCTAAGACCACTTATATGTTACTGCAAGTCTTCTTTCCCTGTTTCCTAACCTGTAACCTGCAACAAAGAAGAAAAAATTCGTTTTAGTCCCAAAAACTCAATAAAAACCATTACTCTCCCCGGCAGCGGCGCCAAAAATTTGTTCGAGAGGATTAATTGTATTGAGAGAGGGTTTAGAGTAAACCCTTGATGCCCGTGTACTGATGATCAAAAAAATCCGAATGTATATGAAGGTTTACTTTACTCCTTCCGAATCACCGTTCGTAGCACAAGCTATGACGGGTCGTATCCGCAGGGAGGGTTAGCAATAGAAGCATTCAAGGTTTTTATATTGAGATTTTTGAGAAGAAAAACAAAAGTTCTTCTTTGTTTAAAAATGAAAAAACAAAACGACTTAGAAAGTGAGTGAAAAATCTTTGTGGGTTTTGTAGAGAAAAAGGAAGAACGGAAAGAAGGATGGAAACAGTGATATTTGAAAAGAGAATGTTTTAAAAAAGGGTTTTTGAAGTACGATAGAAAGAAAAGCCATGACTAACTAATATTCTAAACTACTAACTTACTACTCTCATTGGATGCATGCCTTATGTTGATTCATCGGCAATAGTATATCTTGCTTTGTCAAGTCGATGTGTTGTCCCATGTCGAGGAGGTGTTCTCATTTAGGCTTGCCTAGTTGCCTCCTTGAATCATCGGCTCCCTAAATAGATTTTCAATAATGGAACAAGGGTAGTCCCACTTAGGTATGCTAGGCAAAAATGTAAGATTCATTAGTCCATCAAAGTTATAATCAAGCTAGCACGAAATAAGAAACTTGTACAATAGTTGTTAGCATAATGAAGTTATCCATCTTCATGTTCCATCAAGGCACTTATTCTAAAGACAAGGCTCTAAGTGAGGCTCACATGAATCATATAGAGGGGGTACAAAGCATTTGCTAAGAATTGAACATAACTCATCTTCATCGTGGATAAAAGAGACTTGTAAATTGCAAGACTAAAAATAAAGCATCCAATGATTCATATGAGTTAGCAATCACCCAAAAGTTAGTAGTTAGTAGTGTTAGAAGTTAGTTAGTCATGTTAATGAGTTAGCTAGACATGAAAAGGAAGAATAAGCAACAATTCATTGCAGAAAGTAAATGCAAGAAAGTAAGAGCTTGAAGAAAAATGCAATATAACAAGAAAAGATTTGAGAAATGAAAGATTAATCCTTGTATTGAGTTGTCACTTTCTTCAATTATACAGATTTCTCACCCTCACTCTCTCTTTTCTGGATTCTAGAAGGAGAAAAGGAAAATTACATAAGAGACTAAAGAAAACCTAGAGAAATCCTAACAATTTCCCTAAACAAGAATGCTATTCTCTCCTCCCTCGATTACAGAGGCCCTAGGGGTCTATTTATAGCCTTCAAGAGAATAGGCCATCCCATCACAGCCGTTGGACCAAACGCTGGACCAACGGCCAAAGAATTGCCGCAGATCCGCGGCCATAGCCGCGTTTCCGCGGCAGAATCTTGGCCGTTGCGCCAGCGAATTTTCTGCCATTCTGTTATGCCTCGTGTTCCCAGCTGGATCTTCTAGAAAGTAGAAAATATGCTTTGGATCAGATCAGATTTGGGCTTTCTTCTTGTGGGCTTCTAAATTACTCTTTAATTCCTTTAAAAATCATAATTGTTGGGCCTTCTTCTCCATTAAATATTGGACCTGAAAAAGAGAAAAAAAAGCAATAAAAATCCCATATTTATTCACATAAAGCTTAGTATGGTGTTATAAAATAATGCATAAATGAACTCCAATCAACAAGCTGTATCCAAAATGGTGTCAATAAGGAATCACCGGGCATTTCTAGATATATTACTCAAAAGAATCGACACAATACACCCAGTCGATTAGATTTGAGAAAATTTTGTCGCTATTGTCACAAGCAATACGATTCATGAGGAAATAAAGAAATAGATCGAACGGAACACGTGTGTATGATCTTTCAAATCAAAGGAAGAGGAAAAGGAAGAACTTAACATTACCACATATATATATACATACATACATATATATATATATATATAATATACAAAATACAAATAAAACCTATTTCGGTCGGATTTGAAATGAATAAAAAAATGGAATTTTAGAGATAAGGAATAAACCATGGATAAATCCAAGCAATTTTTTCATAAATCCAAGCGATCTTTTCGTAGGCATTTCCCCCAATTGAATTGGGGGATCGAATTGATTATAGAAACATGAGTTTAATTAGTCAATTTATTAGTGAACAGGGAAAATATTATCTAGACGGGTGAATTGATTAACCTTGAAACAACAATGATTAATTACTATTGCTATAAAACAAGCTTGTATTTTATCTTTGTTACCTTTTCTTAATAATGAAAAATAGTTTGAGAGAGCAGAGTTGATCCCTAGAACTACTAGTCCTAGAACCAAAATATATATACTCTTCCATTGGTTCAAACTCTAATTAGAACTCAAGCTCAGATTGATGTTTTGTTCGAAAAAGCGGGAGCAAAGTGTGGAATCTCCGTTGCGGGAGGGGGATTTTGATTTCTTTTGTTTCTTATTTATCATCAAACAAATAGAGGAATTTCATTCACTAGCACTGATTGATAAGGAGAGACATATGTAGATTAGTACAATCGGTAGTGTTGCTATATTCAGACTGACTATATTTAGTATTTTAAATTTTAAATTTAAGAGATAATATGCTCACTTTCTTTTTCGATTGTTTTTTATCAATGAAATGAAATTGAGTGCCCATATTTTTCTAGGGAGCACAGACATAATTTGTCTTCGTTTATTGTACGATACACTTAATATAATATAATTTAATTACCCGATGAAGTACTTTTCAGGTTAATGCACATCCTTTCTAAATTACTACTTTTTTGTGTCTCCTCAATTATTAATACTAATTGGAAACAATCTATGTCATTCTCATTCAAATTGCATACTGCGTTTTTCATGTATACGTTCCAATCCCAATCCAATAAAGAGAGGATACTGAATAAAAGAAAAGACCAACCAAGCAACGTCCCCTTTCTTATTCTTAGTAAATTTTATTTGTTTGAATATTCGATTTTTTATCCTTAATCTTTTCTTTTTTTTTATCTCACTTATAATGTTTGGATCTGTATATAACCCAGAGAATACTGGTCATATCATATGATACTTCATAATTTTATATACATAATTCTATATATAAGTAGGAAAGTTGTATAAGGAAGATGCTAGGTTATAGAAAAGAAAGGTGCAAAAAGGGGACGAAAATCCAACGGCAGGTATTTCTGATACAATCAAAAATGGTATTTTTTATTTAGTATGGATAAAAGATCTTCCTATGTTATACTATTCAATTTTCGACGATAATTCATTTGATAAATCAGAAATTGTTATTCATAATATTGTTCTAATTCAGTATTATCAGGATGTAATTCATACCATTGAATTTACAAGAGTTAAATTTCTCATCTCTATGGGATTAGATCCCGACTTATTGCGAAACAAAAAAAAGAAGATTATGGAAGTCAATATTCTCGCACTTATTGCTACTGCACTATTCATTCTAGTTCCTACTGCTTTTTTACTTATCATCTATGTAAAAACAGTTAGCCAAAATGATTAATATGAATTATTAATTCTTATCAATGATTTAAGAAATGAAAGAATCTGTTGACTTTGTATACCATTCTATTGTAATTGTAATAAACGATCTTATTGTAGATCCATTGTGATCTTGAAATTATCTAAAATTGGAAACAACAACTCTAGTCGCCATCTTCAAATCTGGTTTACTTGTATGCTTTACGAGGTATGCCTTATATACCGCTTTTGGGCAGCCCTCTCAACAATCAAGAGATCCATTCGAGGAACATGGGGACTAGATTAGTTGAAGTAATGAGCCTCCCAATATGGGAGGCTCGTTACTTCAGTTGATATAATAAAAAATCATTTCATTTTTTAGTCGGAACCTTAGGCTGTCTCGAAAAAAGATAGCGAAAAAAATATCTCAAAAGTCAAGACTAAAAGGAATGTATAAACCAATGCTTCCATATATTCGATCATGGTTTACAATTATAGCTTTCACACCTATTCGTTTGGGTGGGATCATTTACCATACCATATAAAAAAGGGAAAGAATCAAAGAAAAGAAGGTGATTCAAGTCAATATTTCTCGGGTACTCAATTAAAATAAAAAAAATAGAGGTGAAAGATACCAGAGCAATCTTGTATCAAACTACTTGTCTCCTTGGAGTCAGATCTCCAAGTTTTTGGAATGCTACAAATTCCACCTGAGCGTCCAAATCTGGGATCAATACCAGCAAAAACATCTCTGAACAAGGTTCTAGCACCATGCCAAATATGCCCGAAAAAGAAGAGCAAAGCAAATGTAGCATGCCCAAAAGTGAACCACCCCTTGGACTGCTTCGAAAAACACCATCGGATTTCAAAGTAACCCAATCTAATTCAAAATTTTCACCTAATTGTGCCTGTCTAGCATATTTTTTCACAGTAAAGATCACTATAACTGACTTTATTGAGTTCTCCACCATAGAACTCAACGGTTACACCACTTATTCAACATTATACTTTGATTCCGCCCTTCAAAAAGGAACCTCTGCCCTCTCAATCCCGTCTCCATCTACAAAAACTACTGGGAATATTTCAAAAAAAGTTGGCATACGACGTAGAAAAAGTTCGTGCCTTTCTTTATCTCTAAAGACGGGGTATCCTAACCATCCAACAGCTATTCCATCTCCATTGTCCATTGAGCCCGCTCTGAATAATCCTCCTTTTGCCAGATTATTACCAATATAATCATAAAAAGCTAATTTTTTGGAAATGTTAGACCACCGATAAACTCAAATTTTCGGCTAGTCCAGCACCAACTCTTCGATATATTTCTTGCTGGAAGTATCTATGATCCCACTGATAATGAGTGGGACCAAATAACTCGATTCGGGTAGTTGTTAAACCATACCACATAGTTCCAACAACAACAAAAGCTGCAAAAAAATAGCAACAATACTACTAGAAAGTACAGTTTCAATATTGCCCACACGTAATCCTTTGTATAGATGTTGAGGCGGATGCACACTAAGATGGAATAGGCCCACTAATAAGCCCAGTGTACCTGCTGCAATATGATGAGAGGTGATTCCTCCTGGAACAAAGGACCTTCCGCGCCCCCATGCTAGACTTACAGATTTTACTTTTCCAGTTAGTCCATAAGGATCGGACACCCATATTCCAGGCCCATATAAGCCTGTTACATAAAATGCGCCAAAATCAAAGCAAGCACCCCTAAAAGAAATAAATGAATTCCAAAGTTCTTGGGCAAATCCAAACAGGATTTTCCTGTACGTTCATCACATAATATTTCTAGGTCCCAATACACCCAATGCCAGAGGCTGTCAAAAAGCACAAGCCAGAAAACACAATACATGCCCCTGCTACGCCTTCATAACTCCAAATACCCGGATTGGTTATAGTTCCTCCTGAAACACTCCAACCACCCCACGAATTTGCTATTCCTAAACGAGTCATGAAGGGTATGACAAACATGCCTTGTCTCCACATTGGATCAAGAACGGGGTGAGAGGGATCAAAAATCGCTAATTCGTATAGAGCCATCGAACCGGCCTAACCAGAAACTAGAGCCGTATGCATTATATGGACAGAAAGCAGTCGATCGGGATCATTCAATTCGACATTGTGAACACGATACCAAGGCAAACCCATGGAAATACCCTTTTATCAAAGAAAAATAGACACTATTTAACTTTATCGCTTTGGAATATACTATGTTATGTACTTTTCAGCGGATTTTGTATGAGAAAGGGTTACTATTTAGTCTATTCCATTGGAAATAAGGGAAAAAATCTGTTCGTAAGAACAAAGAGAAGCAGATTTATTCTAACCCGATAAGTACCAATACACAATGGGAGCATTGGTCCTATTTTGTGGGAACGAATGCATGGTTACTTGTTTATTATTCAAACAGTCGATCCCTTCATTCAAATTTTGATTTATTCATTCTATCTTTCTCAAAAACCTTCCAATTTATATATAAACTAGAATATAAAAAAAATGATGAAGATGATAGTGAAGTATAGTACTTAATTTTTTTCCTTTAATTTAATGCCTATTGGTGTTCCAAAAGTACCTTTTCGGAGTCTTAGAGAGGAAGATGCAGTTTGGTTGACGTATAGTGCGACTTGTCAGACATATTGGGTCATATGGGATTTACTCGTTTTCTCCCCCGATTGAGATATCCTCTGTTTCGCCTAAGAAATATTGTATTAATTGAAAATCAATCATTCGGAGCAGCAGCAAACGCTAGTCATAATATGGGTTTGCGCGAAGCTGATTCATTCATTAGTAAAGCCGAAGTCAATGGGGGTCCCTTTGTGAAAATGTTAAGACCTAGGGCTTGAGGACGTAGTTATTCGATAAAAGGGCCCACTTGTCAATAACAATTGTATTAAAAGAGAAATCAAAATTTTCTTTAGATGAATTTAAGATTTTGATTCTTATTTAGAAATAAAATAATTAAATGGAAAGATAATATAATCAAAAAATATGCGTCAAATAATAAATCCACTTAGTTTCAGACTTGGTACAAACCAATCATCATTCCTTTTGGTTCGCACAACCAAAAAAATTTTCCGTAGGTCTACAAAAGGATGAAAAAATACGGAATTGTATCAAGAACTATGTACCAAAAAGTAAGAGAATATCCCCAGGTTTCGAAGGAATTGGAATTGCACGCATAGAAATTCAAAAAAGAATAGATTTGATCCAAGTCATAATCTGTATTGGGTTCCCAAATTTATTAACAGAGAGCCAAACACGAGGGATCGAAGAATTACAGATGAATATACAAAAAGAGTTTCGTTTTGTGAACCGAAGACTCAACATTGCTATCACAAGAATTGAAAAACCTAATGGACGCCCTAATATTCTTACTGAATATATGGCTTCACAATTAAGAAATAGAGTTTCGTTCCGAAAGGCAATGAAAAGAGCTATTGAATTAATTGAACAAACAGATACAAAGGGAACACAAATACAAATTGCAGGGCGTATCGACGGAAAAGAAATTGCACGTGTCGAATGGATCAGAGAAGGTAGGGTTCCTGTACAAACAATTCACGCTAAAATTGATGATTGTCCTATACAATTCAAACTATCCATGGAGTATTATGCCTAAAAATTTGGATATTTGTAGATGAAGAATAATAAATAGACTCTTTATTTATCTTGTCGTTCTGTCCAGTGATAGAACAAAAAATTAGAAATCGTTTCTGTTTTTCTGTTAAATCAAATAAAAATAAACAATTCTAATTCTATAAGGTTGAATAAAAAATCAATTAATCTTTTTTTAAAATAATTGCTATGCTTAGTGTGTCACTCGTTAGTTTTTTCTTTAGAGTTTCGAGTTGGGCTTCAAAAAAATCCCCACTATGAACTTAATAACTATAATAAAATAAACAATAAAATAAACTAAAAACTAATAACCAACTTATTGCTTCGTATTGTTAAGATCCCAAGAAACAGTCACTATATGACTGGATCAATCATATAGTTGTAACAACTGAGATTTTCCATAAAAAAAAATCTGATTATAGATCCTAAAGAAAAAATAAATAAATAAGAAAAGGGGGGATGCGGATAAATGGAAAGGTGATAGAAAGAGAGAACAAAAAGATCAATGATAGATGATTCCAATATGTATGGTCACCTCATAAAAGGTAGTGTGATAAAGCATTAATATTGATATAAATAATAAAATATAATAAAGAGCCCCGGGTTAATAGAAACTGAGGAGATTGGCTCGGGAACGAATTTTGTTAATAGCTCTATTGCATAGTTCAGGCCTAACCATTAATGGAGAAGCTATAGGAATGACGAAACCTGTGATTATATAAGATTCTATTAAAATAAAAATGAATCCTAATGATTCATCGGGTGGGATAGCGAAACGAACCAAGAACAAATTGATTTACTCTGAGAGATCATGGATTGATCTTATGAATGGAACAGGAAAGACTCATTATCCGCCCGCAAAACCCTTATTTTTTTTATTGCTCTTATCGAATCAAGACAATATTCCAATAAAAAAAAATAAGAATTCGTTATAATATAAATAAAGAAGCATTATGTATATCTATCAATATACACATCTAGTCATATATACAGCTTCCTATGTAATAAATGAAATATCAATAATTCCCATTACTTAGTTTAGAGTATTAGTTATTAATAAATACATGTGTATCTGTAATATTATCTAATTCTTTCATTCGCGAGGAGCTGGATGAGAAGAAACTCTTAGTCTGGTTCTGTAGTAGAGATGGGATTGATTAAGAAAAAACCATCAACTATAACCCCAAAAGAACCAGATTTCGTAAGCAACAAAGAGGAAGAATGAAGGGAATATCTTGTCGGGGCAATCAGATTAGTTTCGGCAGATACGCTCTTCAGGCACTTGAACCCGCTTGGATCACAGCTAGACAAATAGAAGCATGGCAAAGAGCAATGACATGATATGCGTGTCGTGGTGGAAAAATATGGGTACATATATTTCCTGACAAACCTGTTACAGTAAGACCTACAGAAACACGTATGGGTTCAGGGAAGGGATCCCCCGAATATTGGGTATCTGTTGTTAAACCAAGTCGAATACTTTATGAAATGGGTGGAGTATCCGAAACTGTAGCCAGAACAACTATTTTAGTAATTGCATGCAAAATGCTTATACGAACTCAATTTGTTATTTCAGGATAAGGATGTAGACTAAACATAAACAAAAGGGGTATTGAGGATGAAAAAATAACCATGGGTTTATCTATTCATAGACAAACACTATTTCTTTTTCCTCATTCTTTGCATTGAAATAACAGATTCAAATAAAAATGATATGATTCAATCTCAGACCCTTTTCAATGGAGCAGATAACAGCGGAGCTCGAGAATTGATGTGTATTCAAATCATATGGGTTGGTAATCAGCGGTATGCTCATATTGGTGATGTTATTGTTGCTGAAATCAAAGAAGCAGTGCCCAATATGCCTCTATAAAGATCAGAAGAAATTAGAGTTGTAATTGTACGTACATGTAAAGAACGCAAATGTGATAACGGTATGATAATACGATATGATGACAATGCAGCGGTTGTCATTGATCAAGAAGGAAATCCAAAAGGAACTCAAATTTTTGGGGCGATTGCTCAGGAATTGAGACAGTTGAATTTTACTAAAATAGTTTCATTAGCTCCCGAGGTATTATAAATACTAGTGGATGAAATTATGATATAGTTATAATGGGAAATATGAAATGGATCAAATTAGTAGATTGTGTCTTACGCATATACTTTTAGTAACTAATTTCTTAGTTAATAATTGAATAATTCAAGTAAAAAAACTTGTTGATTATATCAAAATTAGGAAGCACCAATAATTCGTCATGGGCAGAGACGCTATTGCTGATATAGTAACCTCTATAAGAAATGCTGACATGAGTAAAAATGGAACGGTTCGAATAGCATCCACTAAGATCACCAAAAACAATTTCTGTTCTGGGATTAACATATATACATATATATTGTTATAATTGAAATTGAAAAGGATTGATTATAGCAAGTGTAGACATAACTTTTTCTTGCCATCTTTTATAGTGGGTTCCATTAAATGGTTCAATCCTAGAGATGTCAGGCAGAGACTTAACATTAGTAGCATCAGCCATAATAGTATCCATATCTACTCTTAAGATTATTGGAAAATAATGTACGAATTACTTCTAAGCTATTTAAATTAAACTTTCAAGAAGGAAGGAACTTTTCTATTTTGATCGAGGAGTGCTTCGCACTGTCCTTAAAAGTAAATTGCGCCCTTCTGAGAGATTATCTCAGTGCAGCAGGTTTAGCACCCCCCGTACGTGCGATGTGGGAGCACATATGCGCATTAAAGTTTTTTCGGACTAGGTAACCTAATTTCCTTCATTGAGCCTTAATGGGCTCGTGTGCGCGCGAGCACCCCCTAGTTTCTATCCCACATAACCCATCATGAGAGGGACTCCATATATAAACACTAAAGAGTTCTTTTCCTATCCAATGTGTTTTGAAATACCTTTAAGTACTAACAATTTGTGAATCACAGGCATTCGATCATGCATAGAGTGAAGCATGCACGTCGAATGATAGCTTCATATTGCGAGTTCCAGAAGGAACTTTCTATGTGGTACTTTTGTGTTCAAAGGACCTTGCAAGAACCCGATAGCGTTCAAATTGAAGGGTTCCATTGTTGCAACAAGTGAGCTTAGCCTTTTCAAAACAACTGAATGGGTAGCCTTTCATTACATTGATGGATTGCTGGTCACCGAAGGGGCCAACTTTGACGAACAAGGTGCATTGTCATGGTGACAGAAGGCCAAAAATGGCAATCATCTACCTACGGTGAGCTATTTTAGTTTTTAGCCTGCATTTTTCAGATACTGAAAAATCAATTGAAATGACGTACATTTCTGTGTTTGTTTTGATGGAAAAATATATAGTCCATAAATCTCAGCTTTGTGACCAGTCCAACGATCAAAAACATCTAATCAGTGAACAGCAAATACTTCCACATACATGTGCTTGCATCCAACAATGTGAAGCTTCAATCTCTCAAGCTCAGTGCACCGGCCATCATCAACATCGTCATTGAAACCGGAGATGATTGCATTTCAGTTGGGCCAGGAGATAAAAACATCTCCATCTCCAATGTCTTCTGCGACCCAGGACATGGTATCAGCGTTGGAAGCCTTGGAGCAAGCCCGAACGAAGAGGATGTTACTGACTTAGGCGTGACAAACTGCACGCTCACAAACACAACAAATGGAGTGAGGATCAAGACGTGGGAGACTTCTTCGGGCTCCTCCGCTTCCAACATTGTATTCGAGGATATAGTGATGACGCAAGTGCACAACCCCATTATCATAGATCAGACGTATTGCCAGGCAAAAAGTGCAGATAAAGAAAAAAAAGAACATTTATTTGTGCAATAACAAGATACCACTAGCTATGATTTTTTGTTGTATATATATACACATATTGGTCACATGTTTACACTGATTTAGGAGAAACAATAGGAAACATTGATTGAGAGAGGGAATGAAAAACACATGGTGCATGATGTTGGCCCAAGGTTACAATCACCCTTGTTTAGTGTATTTTGATGATTACAAAACATATTAGTTATTTGTACTAATAACAATTGTTGTTTAAGTGTGTTTCAGGTTTATTATCATACTAGAAGTACTCTCACTCAAATACAAGGCTTTTGGACTCAAGACAATTCAATTTGGGCTCAAGTTGCAATATTGAAGATCAAGTGAAGATAGCCCACCTTGAAGAATAGCTTTGAAGTCCTTTTAGAAGCTTGTAAGTTTAGTATGTTAAAGTTTGAATATAGGAAATTTGGCTCTAGGATTTGCACACACACTTGTTTCATGTATTTCCTATGTTTGAAAATAGTTTTTGAAAATGGTTATTTCTAAGTTTTATGCCTTAGTTTATATATACATGTACCAAACCCTTATATCCTGAAAAACTTGTTTAAAAACATGTGTATAAACTATTTTCTGCATAATACTTAGATATATGTAATTTTAAAATATTTATCAAAATTTTTCTAACTCAAAACAGCCCTGTTTTTCAGTGTCAGGCAACATCGGTCGACCGGCCCGGTCGACCGGCGCTGTGCTTGGACATGCACTGTTTGTGCATGTCCGTCGGTCGACCGGACCAGTCGACCGACAGAGAGCATTCTGCTCTCGGGAATTTTCGGTCGACCGGACCGGTCGACCGGAAGAAGGAAACTGTGTTTCCTCCTTTTGGGTCGGTCGACCGGACCGGTCGACCGGGAGCCAACGGCTACTTCCAGCTGGCCTGGCGGTCGACCGGACCGGTCGACCGCCAAGCCTGCAAAATAGCAACGGCTCTTTCCTCTTTGGGATTTTCTGAAAATCTGTTTTCTTTTTCTGTTTTAACAGACTTTTGGAGAGTTGTTGGGGTGCTTTTGCAGGTTGAATTAGGTGAAAAGAAAATGTTTTTAACTTATTTTCAACCCTATAAATAGAGGAGAAGTCTCTCCTTCATACTACTTAGAAAAATTCCTCAAGTTTAGTTATTTTCAAAAGAGAAAAGAAAAATAGTTTGAAGCTTTCAATTCCCACTCTTTCAAGATTGTTTTTCAGTTGTGTTTGATTCTCTATATCACTCTACAACTGAAGTTTTCTCACCACACTTCATAGAGCCAAAAATCCTATACTCATTCTATAGTGAAGTTGTAAATTGAAGTGAGAGTGTTTGTAAAAGATTGAGAAAAAGTGTAGTGATCAAGTTGTGATCACTTTGTTCTTGTAATTCCTTCTTGTGGAGCAACCTCTTCGGTAGAGGTCCTTTGTATTCGGTGGAGCTCGGTGCTCGGTCTTCGGTAGACCAATTGTAAAGGCATCCTCGGTGGATAGTGGAAACCCTTCACGGAGGTGAAGGCGGGGACTAGAGCAAGTGTGCTCGAACCTCGAAACAAATCATCTTGTTTGCGATTGCCTTTGCGTTATTCTTGCTTTACATTTCTCTTGCTTTATATTGTCTTGAATTATTTGCTTGAGAACTAACCCTCTACTTGTGCAATCTTGTCTTATTTACTTTACTTGCTATACTTGTTGTGTTACATTGTGTGCATCTCATTTCTCATAATCATACTTGGCATTGATCGATCACACCTCAATACAACACGATTGCATTGCGCACCTCTAACCCATATCTAGGGGAATTGGGAGGAAGGAGTTCAGAACCTCGCAAGGGGTATTCGGCTCTTAGTCGTGTTTTGAGAGATCGTTGCATCACTCAATTAATTAAAAGTTTAAAAAGATCATTAGATTAGCATTCACACCTATTCACCCCCCCTCTAGGTGTTTTTCAATTGGTATCAGAGCTTGGACTCTAGGATTTGGTTTAACCACCTTAGAGAAGATCCTAATTTGCTAATCATTTCATTCATATTCATATAGTAAAAATGGCCGATGGAATTAAAACCCCTCCTAAGTTTGATGGACTTAACTTTCCCATATGGAAAGTTAAGATGACCGTGTTTTTGCAATCTCTAGGTAGCCGAGTTGCAAAGGCCGTGACTAAGTCCTTTAGTGTACCCCCCGGTGACGAATCCACTTGGTCCGAAATAGAGACTAAGGAATTCGATGCCAATGCCAAAGCTCACTATGCACTTCTTCAAGCCCTAAATGATGATGACATAGCTAGGGTTATACATTGCAAATCCGCATTTAAGATTTGGTCACACTTGATAGTCACTCATGAGGGGACCTCACAAGTAAAGAAGGCTAAGATTGACCTTCTTCGGTCTCAATATGAAACTTTTAGCATGCAAGACAATGAAACCATAGAGATATGGTTACAAGATTTACCAAGATTACTAATGGACTCTCTTCTTTAGGTGAAGATATCAACAATGATCAAAGAGTAAGGAAGATCATCCGGGCTCTTCCTCCTTCATGGGAAGTTAAAGCTACAACCTTGAAGGAACTCAATGACAATGAAGAGATGGAGCTCATAGGTCTCATTGGGAACCTCAAAACCCATGAGATGGAAAGGAAAGCAAGGGAGGACATGGCTCCTACCAAGAAGAAGACCATCGCCTTCAAGAGTCAAGCTACACACTCCGATGAAGATGATGAAGAAGAAGATGATGAGGAGCTCTCACTCCTTGTTAAGAATGTCCGGAGGATGTACAACAAGGCGAAGTACCAAGGTAGAAGGAGATGGCAAGGAGGCAAAGAAGAAAGAAAGATCATATGCTTCAATTGCCAAAAACCGGGACACATTGTGGCGGAGTGTCCGAAAAAGCAAAGCCTTCCACTTCAAAGAAGCCTTACAAGAAGAAGGCTATGAAGGCAACTTGGGATTCGGAGACCGAATCCGAAGAAGAGATAGACACCGCCAACATGTGCTTCATGGCTAATGAAGGCACAAGCAAGGTAACCTCTTCCCCTTCTCATGATAATGAACTTTCTATGGATGTGTTAGAAGAGGCTTTTGTTGAGTTGTCACAAAACTATGATTTCTTAAAGAAAAAGTATATTAAAATGAAAAAGGAAAATGAATCTTTAAGTCTTCAAGTTTTTACTCTTACAAAAGAAAAGGATGAGTTGGTTTCCACTTTGGCCACTACCAAAAATGATTTTGAAAAATATAAGATCTCTTGCAAAGGTAAGGCCCTACTAATTGACTCAAATGAAATTTCTATGCTTAAGGAAAGATTAGATCATTAAGTGTTGTTTTGAAAGATTGTGAGTTTAACAAGAAGAAAATTGAGGCTATGTTTCCTAAGAAACAAGCCCCAAAGAAAAATGCTCATGCTCATGCTCATGTTCATGCTACACAACCTAAACAACATGGCAAAACCCCAAAACATGCTCACACTACACATCATGCTTTCATGTATAGAAAAGTGTACTCATGTTCACATTGTGGGCGGAAAGGACACTTAGCTAATTTTTGTTATGATAGACTAAGTGCATCACATCATAATGTTTGGGTTCGTAACACTAACTTTCAAGGACCCAAGAAAGTTTGGGTACCAAAGTCAACAATTGTTTTAAATGATGTAGGTACTTTCCAAAGCCCAACGACGTAGAGGTTTGTGGTATCTTGATAGTGGTTGCTCAAGGCACATGACTTGGGACATCAACAACTTTGCAACCCTATCAAGATATCATGAAGGTGGCACCGTCACCTTTGGAGATGACGCCAAGGGTAAAATCATCGGTATTGGTAATGTAAAACTTGGCACCTCTCCTTTAATTGAAAATGTAGTTTTAGTTGATGGCCTCAAGCATAATCTCTTGAGTGTTAGTCAACTTTGTGATAAAGGTTTTGATGTTGTTTTTGATAATGTTGCTTGTAAAGTTATTGATAGAATTTCTAATGTTTGTGTATTTTTCGGTTTTCGTGAAAGTAATGTTTATATGATTGATATGTTAAATATGTCTTGTAATATTACTTGTTTGAAAGCCCTCGATGATGACTCTTGGTTGTGGCATAGGAGATTAGGGCATATTTCTTTTGATCACATTTCTAGGTTAAACACAAAGGAAATGGTGAAAGGTATTCCTTGTTTGAATTTTGAAAAGGACCGAGTTTGTGACGCATGTCAATTTGGGAAACAAACTAAGTCTTCTTTCAAGTCAATTAAGGATATCATGACATCACGTCCTTTGGAGTTAATCCATATGGATCTATTTGGCCCAACACAAACCAAAAGTCTAAGTGGGAATAGATTTGCTTATGTTTTGGTTGATGATTTTTCAAGATTTACTTGGGTTTTCTTTCTTGAACATAAAAGCCAAGCATTTTCATATTTCCAATTTTTAAGAAAAGAGTTGAAAAAGAAAAAGATGTTTCGATTTTGAGAATAAGAAGTGATAGAGGAGGTGAATTCATTAACCAACCCTTTACCACTTTTGTGATGAACATGGAATAAAGCATGAACTTTCTTATCCTAGAACTCCACAACAAAATGGAGTAGTTGAACGGAAAAATAGAACATTACAAGAGATGGCTAGGACAATGCTAAGTGAATACGGTCTACCACATTATTTGTGGGCCGAGGCCGTTAATACATCATGCTACATATCAAATCGTGTTTTCTTGTGTAAAAACACTACTAAAACTTCTTTTGAAATGTACTTTTCTAGAAAACCAAATGTTTCTTATTTCAAAGTTTTTGGATGCAAATGTTTTGTTTTAAATACTAAAGATAATTTGGGAAAATTTGATCCTAAATCTTATGAGGCTATTTTGTAGGTTACTCAAATACTAGTAAAGCTTATAGAGTTTTCATTAGATCATCTTTGACTATTGAAGAATCTATTCATGTTAAGTTTGAGGAATCTAACAAGTTTGTTAAGAATGTTGTAGAAATAGATGCTTTGCATGAAGGCTTGGAGAAAGTCACCTTGGAGGATGCTTCTACCATGGGAGACAAGCCAAAGGATGATGACGGAAGTGAAGCCAAAGTGGAAGAGGCCCAAGGAAATGAACATCAAACAAATGAGGTGGAGCCTACTCAACCACTACCTAAGGATTGGAGATTCAATCCTCATCATCCCAAGGACCTCGTCATAGGTGAAGTATCAAAAGGGGTAACTACTCGCTCTAAAATTCAAGATTATTGTGGCCACTTTGCATTTATTTCACACATAGAACCCAAAAATGTGCTCGAAGCCGAGGCCGATTCATATTGGTTGCTAGCCATGCAAGAGGAGCTCAATCAATTTGAGCGCAACCAAGTTTGGCACCTTGTTCCTAGGCCCCACGATAGACCAACAATTGGTACTAAGTGGATCTTTAAGAATAAGTTGGATGAATCGGGTAATGTAGTTAGAAACAAGGCTAGGTTAGTTGCCCAAGGTTACACTCAAATCGAAGGGATCGATTTTGAAGAAACCTTTGCACCCGTAGCACGGCTTGAAGCCATACGGATGACACTAGCATTTGCCTCATATAAAGATTTCAAATTATTTCAAATGGATGTTAAAAGTGCTTTTCTAAATGGATTTATTGAAGAGGAGGTGTATGTTGAACAAACCCCCGGTTTGTTGATCCTACACATCCGGATTTTGTTTTTAAATTAGATAAAGCTCTTTATGGTTTAAAACAAGCCCCTAGGGCTTGGTATGAAAGACTTTCTTCATTTTTGATTTCAAATGGTTTTAAGAAAGGTAAAATTGATACAACCTTGTTTACAAAACATGTAGAAAATGACATTCTTATTGTGCAAATTTATGTAGATGATATTATTTTTGGTTCTACTAATGAATCTCTTTGCAAAGCTTTTGAGTCATGCATGAAGGATGAATTTGAAATGTCTATGATGGGGGAGCTCAACTATTTCCTTGGACTCCAAATCAAGCAAAGGAAGGATGGGATCTTCATCAATCAAGCCAAGTACACAAAGGAACTAATCAAAAGGTTTGGGCTTGAAGGATCAAGAGTAAGCAAAACTCCCATGGCAACAACTACAAAGCTTGACAAGGATGAACAAGGTAAAAGTGTAGACATTAAACTTTATAGAAGCATGATTGGTAGCTTGCTTTATTTGACGGCTAGTAGGCCGGATATTATGTTTTCCGTTTGTCTTTATGCACGTTTTCAATCTTGTCCTAAAGAATCTCACATAATAGCGGTTAAACGCATAATTAGATACCTTAAGGGCACTATTGAAATGGGTTTATGGTATCCTAAAACTGGATTATTTGAAATGAAGAGTTTTTCGGATGCCGACTATGCGGGTTGTAGGGTAGATAGGAAGAGCACAAGTGGAACATGTCAATTCTTAGGTAATTGTCTTGTATCTTGGTCTTCCAAAAAGCAAAATTCGGTAGCCCTATCAACCGCCGAGGCGGAGTATGTTGCGGCCGGAGCTTGTTGTGCACAAGTTCTTTGGATGAAACATACTCTCCTTGACTATGATTTACACTTTGATCATGTTAAAATATTTTGTGATAATACTAGTACTATTCACATGACAAAGAATGCAAATCAACATAGTAAAACCAAACACATTGACATTAGGTATCACTTTCTTAGAGATCATTATGAGAAAGGTGATATTGTTATTGAATATGTTTCTACCGATTTTCAACTTGCCGATATTTTACTAAACCTCTAGATTATGCTAGATTTTCATTTATTTGTGGTGAGTTGAATGTTTGTATTATAGATTCTTAAAATTAAAATTTTGTTTTTAACCCTTTTTGATGTATGACAAAAAGGGGGAGAATAAGTTTGTTGATATTTGGAAAATAAGTGTTTAAATTTAAACTTTCTAAGTTTGATAAAGTTTGATACTATTTGAGTTTCAATTCATGAAGAAAAAGAAAGTTTGTGTTTATTTGAGTTTTTGGACAAAAACTATTGTGTTTGTCAAATGCTTTATGTATGCTTACATAGCTTTTCATATTCATGATAAATACATAGCATTGTTTGAGGGGAGCTTTCCAAGCTTTTCTTCCTTTATTTGTTTCAATAACTTATATGTTTTGTCATCATCAAAAAGGGGGAGATTGTTGGCCCAAGGTTACAATCACCCTTGTTTAGTGTATTTTGATGATTACAAAACATATTAGTTATTTGTACTAATAACAATTGTTGTTTAAGTGTGTTTCAGGTTTATTATCATACTAGAAGTACTCTCACTCAAATACAAGGCTTTTGGACTCAAGACAATTCAATTTGTGCTCAAGTTGCAATATTGAAGATCAAGTGAAGATAGCCCACCTTGAAGAATAGCTTTGAAGTCCTTTTAGAAGCTTGTAAGTTTAGTATGTTAAAGTTTGAATATAGGAAATTTGGCTCTAGGATTTGCACACACACTTGTTTCATGTATTTCCTATGTTTTGAAAATAGTTTTTGAAAATGGTTATTTCTAAGTTTTATGCCTTAGTTTATATATACATGTACCAAACCCTTATATCCTGAAAAACTTGTTTAAAACATGTGTATAAACTATTTTCTGCATAATACTTAGATATATGTAATTTTAAAATATTTATCAAAATTTTTCTAACTCAAAACAGCCCTGTTTTTCAGTGTCAGGCAACATCGGTCGACCGGCCCGGTCGACCGGCGCTGTGCCTGGACATGCACTGTTTGTGCATGTCCGTCGGTCGACCGGACCAGTCGACCGACAGAGAGCATTCTGCTCTCGGGAATTTTCGGTCGACCGGACCGGTCGACCGGAAGAAGGAAACTGTGTTTCCTCCTTTTGGGTCGGTCGACCGGACCGGTCGACCGGGAGCCAACGGCTACTTCCAGCTGGCCTGGCGGTCGACCGGACCGGTCGACCGCCAAGCCTGCAAAATAGCAACGGCTCTTTCCTCTTTGGGATTTTCTGAAAATCTGTTTTCTTTTTCTGTTTTAACAGACTTTTGGAGAGTTGTTGGGGTGCTTTTGCAGGTTGAATTAGGTGAAAAGAAAATGTTTTTAACTTATTTTCAACCCTATAAATAGAGGAGAAGTCTCTCCTTCATACTACTTAGAAAAATTCCTCAAGTTTAGTTGTTTTCAAAAGAGAAAAGAAAAATAGTTTGAAGCTTTCAATTCCCACTCTTTCAAGATTGTTTTTCAGTTGTGTTTGATTCTCTATATCACTCTACAACTGAAGTTTCTCACCACACTTCATAGAGCCAAAAATCCTATACTCATTCTATAGTGAAGTTGTAAATTGAAGTGAGAGTGTTTGTAAAAGATTGAGAAAAAGTGTAGTGATCAAGTTGTGATCACTTTGTTCTTGTAATTCCTTCTTGTGGAGCAACCTCTTCGGTAGAGGTCCTTTGTATTCGGTGGAGCTCGGTGCTCGGTCTTCGGTAGACCAATTGTAAAGGCATCCTCGGTGGATAGTGGAAACCCTTCACGGAGGTGAAGGCGGGGACTAGAGCAAGTGTGCTCGAACCTCGAAACAAATCATCTTGTTTGCGATTGCCTTTGCGTTATTCTTGCTTTACATTTCTCTTGCTTTATATTGTCTTGAATTATTTGCTTGAGAACTAACCCTCTACTTGTGCAATCTTGTCTTGTTTACTTTACTTGCTATACTTGTTGTGTTACATTGTGTGCATCTCATTTCTCATAATCATACTTGGCATTGATCGATCACACCTCAATACAACACGATTGCATAGCGCACCTCTAACCCATATCTAGGGGAATTGGGAGGAAGGAGTTCAGAACCTCGCAAGGGGTATTCGGCTCTTAGTCGTGTTTTGAGAGATCGTTGCATCACTCAATTAATTAAAAGTTTAAAAAGATCATTAGATTAGCATTCACACCTATTCACCCCCCCCCCCCTCTAGGTGTTTTTCACATGAGTCCCATGTGTTTTATTATCATGGAGAGATTTTAGAACCTGATTGATTTCATGAGGAGTTTCTTTCACATGGATCACATGTTTCACATGAGTCACGTATTGTCATTGATATCTCTAACACCCCTCTTCCACGCAAGCGAAGCTGGTTCGAAAGAATCAAGAGCTTGTTCTTCAACATAGAAAATCTTAATGAGCTCAAAGGCTTAATAAGGATGTCTGCTAGTTGGTCTTTAGTGCTTACAAACCGAACATCTAGGACTCCATTGGTGACGTAGTCTCGCACAAAATGAATGTCGATCTCAACATGTTTGGAGCATGAGTAACGAATAGGATTGACTGTGAGATATGTTGCACCGAGGTTGTCATAAAGAACTATTGGAGAGAGTGCGGAACTCCAAGCGCACAAAGTAATAACTACAACTAAATGACCTCTGCTGTAGCATTGGCCATACCCCTATACTCTGCCTCACTGCTTCATCGTGTCACAGTGCACTGCTTCTTCGAGCTCCAAGAAATGAGATTTGTACCAAGAAAAATACAATAGCCACTGGTGGATATTCGATCATCGATCGACCCTGCCCAATCTACATCAGTGTAAGTAGTAAGTTGTACAGAAGAATGACGATAGAGAAAAAAGTCATGTTAGATAGTAGATTTAAGGTAATGGAGGATCCGTTTTACAGCACTCCAATGCTCATCAGTTGGAGCTTACATGAACTGAGCGACCTTATTCACCAAGAAGGCAATATCAGGTCTGGTAAAACTTAGATATTGTAGAGCCCCAATAGTACTTCGATAGACAAAAGGATCAGAGAAAGATTTACCAACAACCTTGAAAAACTTACAGAAAGTAGCCATAGGCGAGCTACAGGCTTGACACCATCCATCTTGAGTCGGAGAAGTAAGTCGCGGATGTATTTCTGTTGAGAGAGAAAGAGAATCGAGGGTGTACGGTGACACTCCACGCCCAAGAAATAGTGTAGTGGGATGAGATTTTAATAAGAACTCCCGACCTAGTTCTTGAATAAGACGAGTGACAGCCCGTGAGTCACTGCCTGTGATGATGATGTCATTCACATAGATAAGAACTAGAAAAAGATCTGTCCCAATCCGTCGAAGGAAGAGAGACGTGTCGGACTTGGAGCCCACAAAGTCCATTATGACTAGATAACTGCTGAGGCGAGAAAACCAGGCCCGTGGAGCCTGTTTGAGGCCATGATACTGTGGTGAAGCTTGCATACATGATTGGGACGAGCGGGATTGATGAACCCCAAAGGTTGTTCCATGTAGACCGTCTCAGTAAGAAAACACTGCAAAAGTTAATTATTCACATCCTTGTTGAATAGACCAGCCCTTGGAGACGGCCAGACTGCGCACGGTACGGACAGCGGTCGGTTTGTTGACCGACTGAATGTCTCACCATAGTCTAATCCTGATTGTTGATGAAAAAACTTGGCTACCATGTGGGCCTTATATCTGTCAATAGAACCATCAGGTTTATGTTTTAACTTGAAACCTATTTGCAGCCAACAAGATTCATGGTAGGGTGGTATGGCACAAGAGACCAGGTTTTATTCTTAAGCAAAGCATTCATCTCAGTGTCCATTGCATGGCGCCACTTGGAATCATTAGAAGCTTGCGTGAAATATATGGGTTCGACAGGAGTTGTGGCCAAGTCGGGCCATGAGATAGGTAGGCATAGGATACCGGGTGGCTAGCCAAACCTTTGGTGTTCTAGTGTTATCCTGTGTTTTGGTGACCATATTGTAAGTTCACCTAGAGGGGGGGTGAATAGGTGATGGCTAATCTAATGGTCACTTGTGAACAAATAATGCGGAATTAAAACTAAGTTGACCAAATTAAACTTCTTTTAATTGAACACTTATGTATAACACAAGAGTGTTGCCGAATTCCCCTTGCGAGGCTCTGGACAAACTCCTCTAGATTCCCCTTGAATGGGTTGAGGTGCCGCGTTGGCTCTCTTGGTTGAATACTAGTGTTAATAACAATCCCAAGCAAGTATAGCAATTATGAGCACAAAGGTATATCATGCATATAAGAGATAAAGACTATAAAGTAATGCAAGATATAAGTGAGACAAAAAGAGTAAGAGAGCAAGAGTGAGCAATCGCAAACACAAAGGGTTTGTTTCGAGGTTCGAGCACACTTGCTCTACATCCCCGCCTTCGACACACGAAGGATTTCCACTATGTACGATCCAACCGGATCTCTCCTTGGTGCCGCAACACCTACAAGCCCTCGGACTCCCAAAGTCCCTTACACACCACAAGCCCACCGGCTCGTCGAGGCCGCACGTCGTACAACAAGTCCGCACCCGAACTCAAAACACCGCGAGCACACTTGCCCGCTTCCTCAAATACAAAGAAAGATCTTGGTGATCTAAACACTTGATCACCTAACAAAACTCTCACTACAACACTCCTATAGGATAGATATAACTATGGATGCTCAAGTGTAGTGTGAGAAAGTAAGGAAAGAATCTTTGGTGAAAATCTCAAGAAATCACTTTTACACTCTTATAAAATCTTCCCTTTTGATTGGAAGTATTAGCTCACTATTTTTGTGGAGAAAAACCTCTGGAATGAATATGAGAAAACAGGCTCTAAGGTCTCCAAAAATCTTGGCTCAAAACAATGACAAAATCCCCTTTTATAGAGGCCAGAAAAATCTGTCCGTTGGGCTCTGTCAGAGCTTCCGGTCGACCGGTCCGGTCGACCGGCAACGGTCAAAAATCCGACCGTTGCAGCCTCCGGTCGACCGGCCCGGTCGACCGCGCACCTGAAGGAGAGAGTAAACTCTCTGTCGGTCGACCGGCCCGGTCGACCGAGATTTCCTGAGAGCAAAGCTCTCTGAAGCGGTCGACCGGCACGGTCGACCGTTCTCCAGTGCACACAGGCGTGCACGTCTGTGCACGTCCGGTCGACCGACCCGGTCGACCGGCCACTGTCAGTTCTGAAAAATCAGAACTGCCAGAACCTGAAAATTTTTGGATTTAAAGATTGGTCTTTTTGGCTTAATAAAAAATCCCATAAATACTTAGAAATTCTACAAAAAATAGTTTTATGATATAGAAACATGCTTGCACAAAATCAAGGCATGTTATTAAAGATTTGACTATTTTTTGTAATTTGAAAATATTGGCTCATAATAAAAACTGTTTTTCTAAACAACATGTTTTTCCAAATTTTCATCAAATACAAAAACAAGATATACTTTAAAGCATAGTGTGTATGGATATGATCCACTACACAATCAAGATGAAATATCTAGTTTTTGACATAAAGCACTAAACTTGGTTTTGGATATAAGATATGTAAACTTGAAATACCAAGAACCAAATAGAATCTTGTCACAATGAAAATCTTTCTTAACAAGAAAATCTTTTATGAAATGAAATTTTTTATCATGAAAACAATTCTATCAAGAGTGTGTGTGTGATATGACTTGAGCAATCCACCAACTATTCTATCCTTTACATTTTTATCTAAAAACAAATAAAAATCTTATACCTAGACACAAGTCTTCATCTTCTTGAAGTCTTCCCTTGAAGGCTTCTCATCTTCTTGACTTGGTCCAAGCTTGATCCAAAGCTCCTTGGATCACCCCGTGCTAGCTCCAAATCTTGACATTTAATCCTTTGTTGAGCTTTGCACTTACCAAGATCTTGATAAAGAATCTGTCACTAATTAAACAAGATCATTAGCAAATATAACTACATGAGTTGATCATCATCAAAACTAGAGTGATAGGCCTTTGGGCCAACAATCTCCCCCTTTTTGATGATGACAAAACTCATGGAGTTATATATGCATGGATTAAAGTAAAGCTTCAAAGAAGCTCCCCCTTAACTCATGCATATCAAATAAGCAATAGATATTCAATGAAGCACATAAATATGTATGCAAATGAATGCATGTAAAACAAAACAAATCTTTTATTTCTTGTGATGCATGAGTAAAAGCACAAGTCAAAATCTCAAAATCATCTCAAAATCTTTCTCTCCCTTAAGGAAATCATGCATATAACTCAAATACTTCTCCCCCTTTTTGTCAATCATCAACAAAGGGTTCAAAGTTCAAATCATCAAACACATTTTCTCCCCTTTTTGTCAAAAAATAAGGAAATCAAGGAGGGTAAAATCAAATCAATCAATAAGATTTATATGCGATATACATTCATGAAGAGGAAGACGCTAAGTTAACTTCCCTACACATATGCATTACATGAAGAAGGGATGACAAGCCCTAACTCACATAACACATATTATGTAATGCATAAGAGGAGATGTGAAGCTCCCCTACACACGTGTACCATATAAAGAAGAGATGTTAAGCTCCTCAATACACAATACACTCAACATGAATCTATATGTAAGAGAGATGTTAAGCTCTCCTTGCATATAGGCAATACGAAACGCAAGTTCATATCAAATATTATTTTTTTTTTTAAAACCAAAATCTTGATAAGCAAACATATAGTATATAATATACGTGTGTAAATCAAGCATAAAAGATCACATATATGTATGAAAAGATAATATCAATTGAAGTAGATGCATACATACATGAAAGAACAAAATATGAGCATGAATCAAATTGATACCAATTGAAAATATCTAATGATACCAATTGAAAATTAAGCTTAAGTGTATATATCATATAAAATCTACCACATGAAGAATTCGAACTAGTTAAATGAAGGTGTTTAACAACTAGTACGGAATCCTTCAATCAAGGAAAAGTCAAAAGTTTTTCATGAAATACCAATGAAACACAAGGCACTAAAAAGCACTCTATCCATAAAGTCCATATCAAAAAGAAGTGAGTGTGCTAGTATTATGTGGAACATGGTATCATGAAAAATAGCAATAAAACTCAATATTCCTTAAAATTTTGAAATCATGAAATCTTTATTGAAAAAATTACAAAATTTTTATTAAAAACAATAATTTATATTTCAAGATATATGTATGTTTTGACAAGACATTAAGTATATATCCTTAAAACACATTTGAGTCTATATATAGATTTGCATGAAAAGAAAATGACTCAAGAAGTATCCATGTATATCTTAATATTTTGGCAAGACAAACATATACATGAAATGAAAGCACATGATCATAGCATAAATCCAAAAAGGGAATACAAGTTTAAAATGTAATAATCATCAAAACTTAGGCTATACTAACACACCTAATGGGCACAAATAAGCATTCAAACCCAATCATATATAGATTTATTTGTGATCCATAATGTGTATAAGTATAAATCCAAGTGTTGCCAAATGCTAACATTTAAACTAATATTCAAATCATGAAGCATCAAATAAATTTTGAAAATACAAAAGAATTTATCCATATGATTTCAAATAGGATCATGTGAATCAATTTGAAGAATAGATAACTAGTTTAAATGGATTTTTGACAAACTAGTTAAAGATCCTTCAAAAATACAAAGTCAAATGTTTTCCATGAATAATACTAAATACATAAAAGTTCAAGCACTCATAGTCCATAAAGCTCAAAAATTATCTTTTATCATAAAAGATGAGTGTTCAAAGGTTATGTAAATGGTATTTTCATGAAAATAGAAAGTGAAGCATGAATCTCATGAAAATCTTATTTTTCATCTTAAAACAAATCATATATTTTTCATAAAGTATTTTATATTTGGCAATTCTTTATGAAAATAGTCATTCAAGCTCAAAAAGATCATAAATCACATTTTGTTGTACAAATGAAAATTTTTTTTTTATTTTTTTTATTATTATTTATTTAAAATACTAATCTTCATGGTATATGTATGATTTATCCAATTCTAACAATATGCATACATATCCCAAATATGAAAAGAGTCCAATATATATTGCATGAAGGCAAATGACTCAAGAGTATACATGTATATTTATTAGATTTGAATTAAACACACATATACATGAAGTAAGATTAAGGATAGGCATAACAAGTATAAATGACCGAATCATCAAAACTAGCCTATACACATGCATATAGTGGATACAAATGAGCATGAAGTTCATATATATATGAGTCAATTGTAGTTCACTATTCATATATGTATAAATGCAAGTTTTGACACATTCTACATTTAAGCATGTAAATGCCACATGAAGTACCAAAAAAAAAATCTTAAAACATGAACATGCTATGAATGATATTATGAAAATAAAAAGCATGTACATAAATAAAATAGAAGTTTAGAAATTGTTACCAACTCCAAAACTCCAAGCATGGTGGTTGACCCACCAAAATTTCTTGATAGCGGTGCTCCAAGTATGTGTCATTTTAGTTCAAATGCACCCACCATCAAGGCACCAAATCTCTCACGTTTTGAGAGATTCCTCACCTACATCAAATACACAAGGTGGGGATTTTGGTACCCATATTTTCTTGGGTCCTATGGGGTTAGTCTTGTAAGGAACCCAAGCATTTTTATTTTATCAAAAATAAGAACATTTAACCTTTCATAACAAAATTTTCTTAGATGGCCTTTGCGGCCACAATGTGTACATGTGTACACCTTAGCATACTTATGAGTGGGAGTGTGAGCATGATGTGCATCATAAGCATGGTCATGATGATGATGTGCATGAGTATGAGGAACTTGTTTCTTTTGAAACAAGGATTCCAATCTAGTATGATTGAATGCACATGAGCTCAAATTAGAGCTCAAATTATTAATTTTATTTTTCAAATTTTTAATCTCATTTTGATCAATGTGTGCATGAGAAGCATGATGAGATATAAAATCACTTTTCTTTTTCTTTTGAGAAACAAAATCTTTTTCTTTTCACAAATTTTTCTTTTCAAAGATTTATTTTCTTGAAAAACATCTTCCTTTTGTTTTTCCACCAAATCAATCTTATTTTTCAAAATCATATTTCCTTCACATAAAACATTCAATTTAGACATCAAGGAAATATTCTCATTTTTCAAATCTTCATTTTCTTTTTCTAAGCATGCCATTTTATTTTCTAAAGAAACTTTATCATTAAGCATGGCATCAAAATTCTTTTTCAAAATGTTATTTTCTTTTTCTAAACATGCAATGTTAGATTTAAAAGAATCTTGTTCTATATGCATGCAAGCAATGTCCTTTTTCAAATTTTTATTTTCCCTTTTAATCATGTCATATTTCTCAAGAATTGTTTGGCAAAATGAAGTGAGCTCATCATATGACATGTCCTCATCATCGGATTCAGAGTTTACCTCAAGGGGGTTATCCCCTCGGACCATATAGCATACGTTGGAGATGTCGCTTCCAACGTCCGAATCACTCCCCGCATAGTATAGGTCCTTTTCGCCAAGGGAGGTGATGATGTTCCAAGCTACAAAAGCCGAATCAACGTTAGAAACCCTAGATAAATAATCATCATTTAGGGTTGACTTAATAGCATGAAGGGCTTTTGCATTAGCCTCAATGTTCTTACCATTTAAGCAATATTCTTTATTAGTTGTGGCAAGATATACACTAAGGCCAAGTCCTTTGAGGAACAAAGACATCTTAACCTTCCAAATTTGGATGTTAAGAGTGTCAAAGGTGGGTGGTGACATGAAGTCCATGGTGTGTGTACAAAATATTGTGATTAGCCTAAAGGAGGATCTTTAACTCTAGGTTGTTAGACCCAATATCAAGAGCACTTGGCTCTGATACGAATTGTAAGTTCACCTAGAGGGGGGGTGAATAGGTGATGGCTAATCTAATGGTCACTTGTGAACAAATAATGCGGAATTAAAACTAAGTTGACCAAATTAAACTTCTTTTAATTGAACACTTATGTATAACACAAGAGTGTTGCCGAATTCCCCTTGCGAGGCTCTGGGCAAACTCCTCTAGATTCCCCTTGAATGGGTTGAGGTGCCGCGTTGGCTCTCTTGGTTGAATACTAGTGTTAATAACAATCCCAAGCAAGTATAGCAATTATGAGCACAAAGGTATATCATGCATATAAGAGATAAAGACTATAAAGTAATGCAAGATATAAGTGAGACAAAAAGAGTAAGAGAGCAAGAGTGAGCAATCGCAAACACAAAGGGTTTGTTTCGAGGTTCGAGCACACTTGCTCTACATCCCCGCCTTCGACACACGAAGGATTTCCACTATGTACGATCCAACCGGATCTCTCCTTGGTGCCGCAACACCTACAAGCCCTCGGACTCCCAAAGTCCCTTACACACCACAAGCCCACCGGCTCGTCGAGGCCGCACCTCGTACAACAAGTCCGCACCCGAACTCAAAACACCGCGAGCACACTTGCCCGCTTCCTCAAATACAAAGAAAGATCTTGGTGATCTAAACACTTGATCACCTAACAAAACTCTCACTACAACACTCCTATAGGATAGATATAACTATGGATGCTCAAGTGTAGTGTGAGAAAGCAAGGAAAGAATCTTTGGTGAAAATCTCAAGAAATCACTTTTACACTCTTATAAAATCTTCCCTTTTGATTGGAAGTATTAGCTCACTATTTTTGTAGAGAAAAACCTCTGGAATGAATATGAGAAAACAGGCTCTAAGGTCTCCAAAAATCTTGGCTCAAAACAATGACAAAACCCCCTTTTATAGAGGCCAGAAAAATCTGTCCGTTGGGCTCTGTCAGAGCTTCCGGTCGACCGGTCCGGTCGACCGGCAACGGTCAAAAATCCGACCGTTGCAGCCTCCGGTCGACCGGCCCGGTCGACCGCGCACCTGGAGGAGAGAGTAAACTCTCTGTCGGTCGACCGGCCCGGTCGACCGAGATTTCCTGAGAGCAAAGCTCTCTGAAGCGGTCGACCGGCACGGTCGACCGTTCTCCAGTGCACACAGGCGTGCACGTCTGTGCACGTCCGGTCGACCGGCCCGGTCGACCGGCCACTGTCAGTTCTGAAAAATCAGAACTGCCAGAACCTGAAAATTTTTGGATTTAAAGATTGGTCTTTTTGGCTTAATAAAAATCCCATAAATACTTAGAAATTCTACAAAAAATAGTTTTATGATATAGAAACATGCTTGCACAAAATCAAGGCATGTTATTAAAGATTTGACTATTTTTTGTAATTTGGAAATATTGGCTCATAATAAAAACTGTTTTTCTAAAACAACATGTTTTTCCAAATTTTCATCAAATACAAAAACAAGATATACTTTAAAGCATAGTGTGTATGGATATGATCCACTACACAATCAAGATGAAATATCTAGTTTTTGACATAAAGCACTAAACTTGGTTTTGGATATAAGATATGTAAACTTGAAATACCAAGAACCAAATAGAATCTTGTCACAATGAAAATCTTTTCTTAACAAGAAAATCTTTTATGAAATGAAAATTTTTATCATGAAAACAATTCTATCAAGAGTGTGTGTGTGATATGACTTGAGCAATCCACCAACTATTCTATCCTTTACATTTTTATCTAAAAACAAATAAAAATCTTATACCTAGACACAAGTCTTCATCTTCTTGAAGTCTTCCTTGAAGACTTCTCATCTTCTTGACTTGGTCCAAGCTTGATCCAAAGCTCCTTGGATCACCCCGTGCTAGCTCCAAATCTTGACATTTAATCCTTTGTTGAGCTTTGCACTTACTAAGATCTTGATAAAGAATCTGTCACTAATTAAACAAGATCATTAGCAAATATAACTACATGAGTTGATCATCATCAAAACTAGAGTGATAGGCCTTTGGGCCAACAATCTCCCCCTTTTTGATGATGACAAAACTCATGGAGTTATATATGCATGGATTAAAGTAAAGCTTCAAAGAAACTCCCCCTTAACTCATGCATATCAAATAAGCAATAGATATTCAATGAAGCACATAAATATGTATGCAAATGAATGCATGTAAAACAAAACAAATCTTTTATTTCTTGTGATGCATGAGTAAAAGCACAAGTCAAAATCTCAAAATCATCTCAAAATCTTTCTCTCCCTTAAGGAAATCATGCATATAACTCAAATACTTCTCCCCCTTTTTGTCAATCATCAACAAAGGGTTCAAAGTTCAAATCATCAAACACATTTTCTCCCCCTTTTTGTCAAAAAATAAGAAAATCAAGGAGGGTAAAATCAAATCAATCAATAAGATTTATATGCGATATACATTCATGAAGAGGAAGACGCTAAGTTAACTTTCCTACACATATGCATTACATGAAGAAGGGATGACAAGCCCTAACTCACATAACACATATTATGTAATGCATAAGAGGAGATGTGAAGCTCCCCTACACACGTGTACCATATAAAGAAGAGATGTTAAGCTCCTCAATACACAATACACTCAACATGAATCTATATGTAAGAGAGATGTTAAGCTCTCCTTGCATATAGGCAATACGAAACGCAAGTTCATATCAAATATTATTTTTTTTTTAAAACCAAAATCTTGATAAGCAAACATATAGTATATAATATACGTGTGTAAATCAAGCCTAAAAGATCACATATATGTATGAAAAGATAATATCAATTGAAGTAGATGCATACATACATGAAAGAACAAAATATGAGCATGAATCAAATTGATACCAATTGAAAATATCTAATGATACCAATTAAAAATTAAGCTTAAGTGTATATATCATATAAAATCTACCACATGAAGAATTCGAACTAGTTAAATGAAGGTGTTTAACAACTAGTACGGAATCCTTCAATCAAGGAAAAGTCAAAAGTTTTTCATGAAATACCAATGAAACACAAGGCACTAAAAAGCACTCTATCCATAAAGTCCATATCAAAAAGAAGTGAGTGTGCTAGTATTATGTGGAACATGGTATCATGAAAAATAGCAATAAAACTCAATATTCCTTAAAATTTTGAAATCATGAAATCTTTATTGAAAAAATTACAAAATTTTTATTAAAAACAATAATTTATATTTCAAGATATATGTATGTTTTGACAAGACATTAAGTATATATCCTTAAAACACATTTGAGTCTATATATAGATTTGCATGAAAGGCAAATGACTCAAGAAGTATCCATGTATATCTTAATATTTTGGCAAGACAAACATATACATGAAATGAAGGCACATGATCATAGCATAAATCCAAAAAGGGAATACAAGTTTAAAATGTAATAATCATCAAAACTTAGGCTATACTAACACACCTAATGGGCACAAATAAGCATTCAAACCCAATCATATATAGATTTATTTGTGATCCATAATGTGTATAAGTATAAATCCAAGTGTTGCCAAATGCTAACATTTAAACTAATATTCAAATCATGAAGCATCAAATAAATTTTGAAAATACAAAAGAATTTATCCATATGATTTCAAATAGGATCATGTGAATCAATTTGAAGAATAGATAACTAGTTTAAATGGATTTTTGACAAACTAGTTAAAGATCTTTCAAAAATACAAAGTCAAATGTTTTCCATGAATAATACTAAATACATAAAAGTTCAAGCACTCATAGTCCATAAAGCTCAAAAATTATCTTTTATCATAAAAGATGAGTGTTCAAAGGTTATGTAAATGGTATTTTCATGAAAATAGAAAGTGAAGCATGAATCTCATGAAAATCTTATTTTTCATCTTAAAACAAATCATATATTTTTCATAAAGTATTTTGTATTTGGCAATGCTTTATGAAAATAGTCATTCAAGCTCAAAAAGATCATAAATCACATTTTGTTGTACAAATGAAAATTTTTTTTTTATTTTTTTATTATTATTTATTTAAAATACTAATCTTCATGGTATATGTATGATTTATCCAATTCTAACAATATGCATACATATCCCAAATATGAAAAGAGTCCAATATATATTGCATGAAGGCAAATGACTCAAGGGTATACATGTATATTTATTAGATTTGAATTAAACACACATATACATGAAGTAAGATTAAGGATAGGCATAACAAGTATAAATGACCGAATCATCAAAACTAGCCTATACACATGCATATAGTGGATACAAATGAGCATGAAGTTCATATATATATGAGTCAATTGTAGTTCACTATTCATATATGTATAAATGCAAGTTTTGACACATTCTACATTTAAGCATGTAAATGCCACATGAAGTACCAAAAAAAAATCTTAAAACATGAACATGCTATGAATGATATTATGAAAATAAAAAGCATGTACATAAATAAAATAGAAGTTTAGAAATTGTTACCAACTCCAAAACTCTAAGCATGGTGGTTGACCCACCAAAATTTCTTGATAGCGGTGCTCCAAGTATGTGTCATTTTAGTTCAAATGCACCCACCATCAAGGCACCAAATCTCTCACGTTTTGAGAGATTCCTCACCTACATCAAATACACAAGGTGGGGATTTTGGTACCCATATTTTCTTGGGTCCTATGGGGTTAGTCTTGTAAGGAACCCAAGCATTTTTATTTTTATCAAAAATAAGAACATTTAACCTTTCATAACAAAATTTTCTTAGATGGCCTTTGCGGCCACAATGTGTACATGTGTACACCTTAGCATACTTATGAGTGGGAGTGTGAGCATGATGTGCATCATAAGCATGGTCATGATGATGATGTGCATGAGTATGAGGAACTTGTTTCTTTTGAAACAAGGATTCCAATCTAGTATGATTGAATGCACATGAGCTCAAATTAGAGCTCAAATTATCAATTTTATTTTTCAAATTTTTAATCTCATTTTGATCAATGTGTGCATGAGAAGCATGATGAGATATAGAATCACTTTTCTTTTTCTTTTGAGAAACAAAATCTTTTTCTTTTTCACAAATTTTTCTTTTCAAAGATTTATTTTCTTGAAAAACATCTTCCTTTTATTTTTCCACCAAATCAATCTTATTTTTCAAAATCATATTTCCTTCACATAAAACATTCAATTTAGACATCAAGGAAATATTCTCATTTTTCAAATCTTCATTTTCTTTTTCTAAGCATGCCATTTTATTTTCTAAAGAAACTTTATCATTAAGCATGGCATCAAAATTCTTTTTCAAAATGTTATTTTCTTTTTCTAAACATGCAATGTTAGATTTAAAAGAATCTTGTTCTATATGCATGCAAGCAATGTCCTTTTTCAATTTTTATTTTCCCTTTTAATCATGTCATATTTCTCAAGAATTGTTTGGCAAAATGAAGTGAGCTCATCATATGACATGTCCTCATCATCGGATTCGGAGTTTACCTCAAGGGGTTATCCCCTCGGACCATATAGCATACGTTGGAGATGTCGCTTCCAACGTCCGAATCACTCCCCGCATAGTATAGGTCCTTTTCGCCAAGGGAGGTGATGATGTTCCAAGCTACAAAAGCTGAATCAACGTTAGAAACCCTAGATAAATAATCATCATTTAGGGTTGACTTAATAGCATGAAGGGCTTTTGCATTAGCCTCAATGTTCTTACCATTTAAGCAATATTCTTTATTAGTTGTGGCAAGATATACACTAAGGCCAAGTCCTTTGAGGAACAAAGACATCTTAACCTTCCAAATTTGGATGTTAAGAGTGTCAAAGGTGGGTGGTGACATGAAGTCCATGGTGTGTGTACAAAATATTGTGATTAGCCTAAAGGAGGATCTTTAACTCTAGGTTGTTAGACCCAATATCAAGAGCACTTGGCTCTGATACCAATTGTAAGTTCACCTAGAGGGGGGGTGAATAGGTGATGGCTAATCTAATGGTCACTTGTGAACAAATAATGCGGAATTAAAACTAAGTTGACCAAATTAAACTTCTTTTAATTGAACACTTATGTATAACACAAGAGTGTTGCCGAATTCCCCTTGCGAGGCTCTGGACAAACTCCTCTAGATTCCCCTTGAATGGGTTGAGGTGCCGCGTTGGCTCTCTTGGTTGAATACTAGTGTTAATAACAATCCCAAGCAAGTATAGCAATTATGAGCACAAAGGTATATCATGCATATAAGAGATAAAGACTATAAAGTAATGCAAGATATAAGTGAGACAAAAAGAGTAAGAGAGCAAGAGTGAGCAATCGCAAACACAAAGGGTTTGTTTCGAGGTTCGAGCACACTTGCTCTACATCCCCGCCTTCGACACACGAAGGATTTCCACTATGTACGATCCAACCGGATCTCTCCTTGGTGCCGCAACACCTACAAGCCCTCGGACTCCCAAAGTCCCTTACACACCACAAGCCCACCGGCTCGTCGAGGCCGCACCTCGTACAACAAGTCCGCACCCGAACTCAAAACACCGCGAGCACACTTGCCCGCTTCCTCAAATACAAAGAAAGATCTTGGTGATCTAAACACTTGATCACCTAACAAAACTCTCACTACAACACTCCTATAGGATAGATATAACTATGGATGCTCAAGTGTAGTGTGAGAAAGCAAGGAAAGAATCTTTGGTGAAAATCTCAAGAAATCACTTTTACACTCTTATAAAATCTTCCCTTTTGATTGGAAGTATTAGCTCACTATTTTTGTGGAGAAAAACCTCTGGAATGAATATGAGAAAACAGGCTCTAAGGTCTCCAAAAATCTTGGCTCAAAACAATGACAAAACCCCTTTTATAGAGGCCAGAAAAATCTGTCCGTTGGGCTCTGTCAGAGCTTCCAGTCGACCGGTCCGGTCGACCGGTCCGGTCGACCGGCAACGGTCAAAAATCCGACTGTTGCAGCCTCCGGTCGACCGGCCCGGTCGACCGCGCACCTGGAGGAGAGAGTAAACTCTCTGTCGGTCGACCGGCGCGGTCGACCGAGATTTCCTGAGAGCAAAGCTCTCTGAAGCGGTCGACCGGCACGGTCGACCGTTCTCCAGTGCACACAGGCGTGCACGTCTGTGCACGTCCGGTCGACCGACCCGGTCGACCGGCCACTGTCAGTTCTGAAAAATCAGAACTGCCAGAACCTGAAAATTTTTAGATTTAAAGATTGGTCTTTTTGGCTTAATAAAAAATCTCATAAATACTTAGAAATTCTACAAAAAATAGTTTTATGATATAGAAACATGCTTGCACAAAATCAAGGCATGTTATTAAAGATTTGACTATTTTTTGTAATTTGGAAATATTTGCTCATAATAAAAACTGTTTTTCTAAAACAACATGTTTTTCCAAATTTTCATCAAATACAAAAACAAGATATACTTTAAAGCATAGTGTGTATGGATATGATCCACTACACAATCAAGATGAAATATCTAGTTTTTGACATAAAGCACTAAACTTGGTTTTGGATATAAGATATGTAAACTTGAAATACCAAGAACCAAATAGAATCTTGTCACAATGAAAATCTTTTCTTAACAAGAAAATCTTTTATGAAATGAAATTTTTTATCATGAAAACAATTCTATCAAGAGTGTGTGTGTGATATGACTTGAGCAATCCACCAACTATTCTATCCTTTACATTTTTATCTAAAAACAAATAAAAATCTTATACCTAGACACAAGTCTTCATCTTCTTGAAGTCTTCCCTTGAAGGCTTCTCATCTTCTTGACTTGGTCCAAGCTTGATCCAAAGCTCCTTGGATCACCCCGTGCTAGCTCCAAATCTTGACATTTAATCCTTTGTTGAGCTTTGCACTTACTAAGATCTTGATAAAGAATCTGTTACTAATTAAACAAGATCATTAGCAAATATAACTACATGAGTTGATCATCATAAAAACTAGAGTGATAGGCCTTTGGGCCAACACATATGGTGGGTCCTGGTAGGAGGGAGACTGGGAGAGCCCGAGGATGATGATGATGAGAAGGACTCATCGGTGGGTGCTAGTAGAGTTGGTGAAAAAAGAGCATGTGATGGAGGTGGTGGTGGAGGAGGAGAAGAGTCAATGATGGGGCACATATAAGGAGAAGGGGTTGGAACAATGAAAGGTAACAAAGACATGGAGATGGGGATCGGTGGTGAGGGCGTCGGAGTAGGTGGAGAGAGAGAGAGAGATGATAGAGGAGACTGGAAAGGAAAGGAGGATTCGTCAAACACAACATCCCGAGAGATGATAATACGACCAGAAGAGACATGAAAACATTGATAAACTTTATGCGAAGCCGAGTAACTGATTGAGGTTTTACCTGCACACAAGAATATAGAATTACAGACTTAGAATAAAGAGTGCAAGTTCTCAATACTACCACAATAATAAGTGGCTATACGGGTCGTGATCCATAAGGAGGGACTAGCGATTGAAGCTTTTTTAGCAAGTTCTCTTTTAAGTTACAAAGAATGGTTAAAGATGTTCTTTTAGTTCTTTAAAAGAAAAGGAAAATAGGTTAAAGTTAAGTTAGGAAGGAAGTGGTAGATTAAGAAGGTGGAGAAAATAGAAATGGATATCTACAAAGAAATTGAAAATGAGTGATAAAATAGTTGGTATTGGTGATCTAAACTAAAATCAAAAGAAAAGAAAATTAAAAATTACTCCTTTGGCCCAATACTTACCTTGAATCTGTGGCAGTGATGTTATCTTAAAGTAGAGGCGATCAGCGCATAACCCATAAGAGTTGATTCACGTCTCTTCCACATTACATCATCAAGATGATACAAGTATGAAATGATATAGAATGAGTACTAAAAATCCATCGTCATGAGCTATTGGTGGCACTAGCAAAGGCAAGGCTCTATCGATGTTATAAGACTCACTAGGATAGCAATTGGTACCAAAAGAAGAGAAGTAGAAAAGAAAAAGAACACAAAAACAAAAAAGTACATAAAAATGTAAATATAGATTCAATGTTGTAACAATAAGAGAAAAGAAGAACAACTAACACCGGTGTCACTCTCAGCACAAGCTTCACTCTCATTCTCCTATGAAACTCTGATCTCCTCTGAATTACATAAATGAAAACTGAAAATTATATAAAAACAAAAATAAAAATCTACACTAAAAAAATGAAAAACTGGCTTAGAATCTATCTCTGCATTGTCGTTCCCTGTGGTCTTTGGAAAACTCACTATTTATAGGCAAAACCCAATGGAGAGGAGCGTACGAAGATAGGGGAGCAAACGCTCCACCAACAGAGTCAAAACAACTACGAAAATGCGGCTTTAGCCGCGTTTTTCGCGGCCTCGGTGTGGCCAGGTGGCCACACCTGGGGGTACAGCTCCTGGTTTTGATAATTTCGCTTTATCTGTTTGGGATTTCCCATTTCAGCTCCTGGATTTGACGAAACGGCCTTTGATCTTTGGCTTTAACTAATTGATTTGTAGAGATTTGTTCTAACTAGTTTTCAACCGATCTGATTTGCCCTGATCTGTCCTGATTTTCTGATTTCGAATTAATTCTGAATTAAATCAGAATTTTAATGAGCTTTTGGGCTCGTTTCTCTTTCCTTTCCTTTAGTAATAGGCCTGCATATAAATTAGACAATAATTAGGATTAAAAGTAGAGTTTATTATATAATAAGTATGAGAATGTGATAATGAATATGCAATATCAACGACCGATCACACCCCCTCACATATCTTTTGCTCGTCCTCGAGCAAAACTACAAAACTAAATCAAAAATTATTGAACCACTTTCGCAGGTCACGCAATTGCACTGAGCATGTGCAATAAGCCATTAAACCTCTAGGTTTTTCCTAGAGGATGAGTTTTGTCTCGTGATGTTTTCAATGGATTGAACCCTCAAAATCCATAAAGAAAGAGAAAAATGTTAGTTTTTTGAAAACACATTTTGAAAGAGAAAAATATTTGAAATATTATTGTAAGAATTAAATAGTCTATAAGTTATAGGAAAACCGAATTTTTCATTCCTAAACTTAGTCTCTATTCAAAAAAATTTTATCAATCAAAATAAGGTGTCAAATTGTATTTCTCATGCAGTCTATTACTTTACCCTAAGTCATATGCACCTTCATGACCGTGAAATTTTGACTAAGTGTTCTTTAACTCTAACTCTTATTCCTTATTTATTTATTTATTTATTTTTTGTGGTATTATTCCTTAGTATTATTAGGCTTTCTAATCTGCCCATGTAATGAACCTTTAATCGGTGACTCCCAAACCAAACGGGCTTAGGGCACTGATTAGTCTCTAAAAATACATATTTCATATCACATCTTCACATTTATTTAATATTAAATTCTGCTAATAACACCTCCATGGTGTGCAATGAAGAAGAAGACCCTAAATCACCATTTAATTGGTAATTAAAGGCCTATAAAGATAGCCATTGAGTTTGGAGGGTGGCTTCGTCAAAACCAGGGGCCTAAATCTGAAAACCAGTAAGTACATCCGACAGGGGGACATCCAGGAAGCGCGCAGCAGGCGGCGCTGCGCGGCCTCCCAAGTATTGCCGCAAAACGGGGCAAATGTCGCGTTTTCGCGGCATTCTTGCGGAGCCGTGCGCTGAGATTCGACGCGCGGCTCCGTACAGCCCCGTTGGTGCCCCTTTCGCCTATAAATACCCCCTTTGTGCTCTGAAGAGGGAGATATACAGAGAGTAGTGTAGTTTTAGGGTAGTTTTTCATTCCATATTGTAGTTTAGTTTAGGTTAGGTTAGTTCTTCTTCTTCCACTTTGTATTTTTGATTTGTTTTAGATCTTGTAATAGGAGAGAGAGTGATACATGAGTGGAATGCAAGGGTGCTTGTAATAAAAGGTGACAAACTATGAAATGTTCTCTCTTTACCTCTCTTTATTTTTTATCTAACGCCTTTTACATGTTTAGCTAATCTTTTCTCTCATGGCAACTAACTACTAACCACTAACTAGTCTAACTTCTTATTTGATAATCCACATGTATCTAATAGCCTCTATTTGGTCTTGCTCTTGCAAGAGCCATTGATGGCTCATGATGATGGATCAACACTCTAACTTCTTAACTCTCTAACAAGCTAACATTGCTTTACTCCATGCTTACTTTTAGTTTTGATAGTTTAAGTGTAGCTTGAACTTGTTTTGTTGAGTTGGGATGTGATGAGTTACGTATGGGTCATGCTTTGTAAAGCTCTTGCACCAAGGACTAGTGATGGCCAATGAAACATGTGAGGCAACTATCACTAAGAAGTTAGCATGTTAGTGGAGTCATTAATAGTTAGTAGCCATGGGTTTTTTCTTTTTCACTTTGTTTTAGACATACAAACAAAATCACAAAAACACCCACTTCTTTTTTTTCACCGTACTTCTCTTTTCATTCTTTCTTTTATTTTCTTTTGATTCTTTAAAACTTTGAAGAACATTTAACATACACGTGAATCAACCGATAAAGCTTCTATCGCCTCCTGTCACTGTGGATTTGACACGTTTTAGCCTCTATGCTATAACTGAAGTATCGAGGAAGCCAAAGCACACACACTTTAAATCTTAATTTCAAAACATACACTTTTTGTGCGTTGTTTTCCCCCGATCAAATTTTGGCGCCGTTGCCAGGGATGGGAACGGTTTGATTTCACATTTTTGTTAACTTTTCTTCTTTGTTTTTTGGTGTGCAGGTTAAAGTTTTAGCATTGCAGAAGTCCACACTTGCTCTTGTGTGGTCGGGTAAATTCTTGTATATTTTTATACTCTACTGCTAATTTTTATATTACCTGTGCACTGTAAATAATTTTAAGAACTAAAATACGAAAATTAGATGCTTTAAAATGGTTTAGACATTTGCATCTAGGCACGTGTCAATTTTTATTCCAATATACTGTATTTTATTCTTGTATTGTTATGATATTGATAGGAGGTGTATATATGGCATTGCACATAGTATAGGACAAACACGTGAGTGATTTACTCTCTTTATGTGTTCATTCTTATCTATATTGCACACTTGGACAAATTAAACTTAAGGGCAAAACCCAAGACAACATAAGGTGGGGAAGTCATTACCCTCCCTTAGCCCAAAAATCACCTCCCCAATCACACAACCCAAGCCTAAATAATACTTATTAGACGTTGGCCCTTAGGGTCATCTCAGACTCATTTAAGAGATTAACCTAAGGGAAAAGTTGTTAGAAGTTGACTCTTGTCAAATCGGTATCTAAGGTTGGGATTGAGAGGCGAAACCTCGAAGAATAGTGGTTTGGCATAATTAGGCCCGTTGCTCCAGCGCGGATACCTCTCACTGATCTTGCCCCTACCTGGCCGATTAACTTGTGGTCCGCTTCCAACAATATACCCCCCGTGGACAGTCAACCAGTTAGGAGTCGTCTAGGTCTAAGTCAACCCTAGCATAGGTTTGTGTTCTTTTTCTTTTTCTTTGTTTGTTTGTTTGTTTATTTGTTTTTCTTTTTTGTAAATTGTGAAATAGATTTTAACAACAATAATTCTTTCAATCATAATATGAATCCATATTTCACCCCGACCTCAATTGACTTGGATAACTCCAACCCAGCTATGTACAACATGAACCAATCATATATGCCGAGTTGGGATTATCCGACTCAATATGACCCATATCCTCAATCATATGACTATGATTTTCAAAATAATTTCAACTCTTCACAGAGTCAATGGGGATTCACCTCCCCCGAGTCAAATTTTCAACCGCCTTATCCAAATTTTCACAAAGTTCATTCCCCGATTTTGGTTCATATACTCCTTTTCCTGTTCCACCAACCGAAGAAAAATCTGATTTGGAAAGGAGTATGGAAGAGTCCCTACAACAAGTTCAAAATTTGCTCAATTCACAATCTTTCCCACATCAAACTCCACATGCTCCTTTTCTAGAGCATCCAATTAAAGAAGAATTTGAGCTAGAAAAGCGTTTGGAAGTATTTTGTGAAAGAATACAAAACATGTTGGACTCATCATCTCAACCAAATTTTCAAGAGTCCTACTCATTTTTTCCAGTCTAACCAATTCAAAATGAACAACCATCAATACTGGATTTGAGTATAGAACCCTTGCGTGAGTCCGAGCAGCAATCACGAAATCAGATGGACTCACAATTTTACCACAATTTATAAAAATCAACTTCCATACTCACCTTTTCCAGACGAACCAATTGCAAAGAGTAAGGAAGACATGATTCTGAATACAAATTCTACTACACGGCCTATCAGTAGGTTAGACTTACCTATGAGCGAATTGATCAATGAGAGCGAGAAAAATCTTTCTTGTCAACCTTTGACCGATCCTTATATCCCTAACTCTACTGATTGGACCTATGAATCATGTCATTTTGGGAATCCAGATTTAATTTCAGAGTAAATATTTGAACTTGACCAAACTCTAAGTTATGAAAGTCGCCTGGACATTCTGGCAAGTTATCCCTTTCCTGAAATTGAAATTGAACCTGAATGAGATCCTGAACCTCACATTGGTAATTCCATTTCACTTTTAGTTCAATAATGACTCTGGTATCTTTACCAGATTTTTTCTCTATTCTGGGTCAACATTGAATCCTGTACCAGTACACCGTGAAATGAAATCACCAATCTCTTATGATCACACTTGATTGCTGGGGAACTTGTGTGAACATCAATTCTTTGGTTTGGCCCCATTTTTGAACCAATTTCGACTCTCATTGTTGACTCTCGATTTGATCTAAGTCAAATTTCCGAGTCAGTATCGGTTTTTGTTCCTGATCCATTTGAGTCCAAATCCATCATCTCCCAAAATCACACCTCATTGTTGGACAAAGATGTTGAAGAAAATGACTCAGTAATTATTTTTGAAAATTAGAAATTAGATGGGGATAATTTTTTCAATAAGACCATTCATTCAATCATTCTTTTACTGGGTCGTATTAGAGGGGTCACTGGTGGGTTACTTCAAGATCCACGATATCTTGATTGGGTAACAACGCTTGGCCCAATCAGACCACCACTGGAGCCACCACCATGAGGTAATTTTCCTTCCCTCTCCATTTGTTTCATGTATATACACATTCACGATGCATTGTGGATAATGCATTAGATAAGTGTGGGGGAGGGTTTACTAACGTAGGTTAGTTTTAACTTTTCTTTCTTTTACACTTCTTTTTAGAAACTTTTTAAATATTTTTTTGTATAAAAACTCTTTTCTTTTCTTTTTACAAAACTTTTTGACATAAGGGAAATAGTTTTTGATTTATTTTTAAAGAAAATTAAGATTATCTTAGGAATTAAGAAGACCTAAATTATGAATTTTTAAACGAAGTCAAAATAATAGATCTTATTTAAATTTTAGGATAAGAACGTAAGATTAAAAAGATAATTTGATCTTGAATTTTTTGCCTTAGATTTATGCACTTTACACTTACACAATTTTTGGGATTGAAACAAAGACTGAAAATGCCATAAAATATATATAATAATAATAATTGATGATAATAAAACCACTTATTCAAGTTGAGTAATTATGCCTCAGGAAGCATGATTATTCACACCTAAAACGGTGGACAAAAATAAAATAATCCTCTTTAGTTTTGTGTCCTTGTTTACTCGAGTCCTTAAGTCCGAGGGATGTTTTCTCATCTAGTGCCCTAAGATCATCTGCTTTGGGAGTCACCGGCTAAAAGCTCACTATCCGGGTAAATAAGAAAGCCTAAGAAAACTAAGGGAAGAAAAAAAAAAAAAAATAAATATACACAAATCAATGGCATGAAAGTTTAAGTCAATATCCCAAAATCTTCACAGTTCACAAAGTGAATATTTTTCTAAGAGTTTTATGAAAGATCAAAGAGTCAATTCAATTTTAAGTTCTTACATTTAATTTATAACAAGATTTTTCATTTCAACTTAAGTTTAAAGAAGAATAATTTCTAGTTAACCTATGACCTTGGATCACTTATATTTTCGCAAAAATACTTTAACACTTTTTCTCTATTTCAAAATGCGTTTTCAAAATACTAACATTTGATTTCTTTCTTTATGAATTTTGTTGTGCAATCCGCTGAAAACCCTCAGGAGACAAAGGGAAAACCTAAAGGTTTAACGACTTGTTGTACATGATCAGTGCAATCACATCACCTGTGAAAGTGGTGTAATAATTCCTTTAGTTTTTTTTTGTTTTGCTCGGGACGAGAAAAAGATAAGTGTGGGGGTGTGATTAGTCTCTAAAATACATATTTCATACCATATCTTCACAATTATTTAATATTAAATTCTGCTAATAACACCTCTCTTGCATGTTTCTAGGTCCATGGTGTGCAATGAAGAAGAAGACCCTAAATCACCATTTAATTGGTGATTAAAGGCCTATAAAGATAGCCATTGACTTTGGAGGGTGGTTTCGTCAAAACCAGGGGCCCAAATCTGAAAACCAATAAGTACATCTGACAGGGGGACATCCGGGAAGCGCGCAGTAGGCGGCTCTGTGCGCGCCTCCCAAGTATTACCGTGAAAATGGGGCAAATGCCGCATTTCTGTGGCAATCTTGTGGAGTCGTGCGCTGAGATTCGACGCGCGGCTCCGTACAGCCCCGTTGGTGCCCCTTTCGCCTATAAATACCCCCTTTGTACTCTGAAGAGGGAGATATGCAGAGAGTAGTGTAGTTTTAGGATAGTTTTTCATTCCATATTATAGTTTAGTTTAGGTTAGGTTAGTTTATCTTCTTCCTCTTTATATTTTTCATTTGTTTTAGATCATGTAAAAGGAGAGAGAGTGATACATGAGTGGAATGCAAGAGTGCTTGTAATAGAAGGTGACAAGTTATGAAAGGTTCTCTCTTTACCTCTCTTTGTTTTCTATCTAACTCCTTTTACATGTTTAGCTAATCTTTTCTCACATGGCAACTAATTACTAACCACTAACTAGTCTAACTTCTTATTTGATAATCCACGTGAATCTAATAGCCTCTACTTGCCCTTGCTCTTGCAAGAGCCATTGATGGCTCATAATGATGGATCTAACACTCTAACTTCCTAACTCTCTAACAAGTTAACATTGCTTTACTCCATGCTTACTTTTAGTTTTGATGGTTTATGTGTAGTTTGAACTTGTTTTGTTGAGTTGGGATGTGATGAGTTACATATGGGTCATGCTTTGTGATGCTCTTGAACTAAGGATTAGTGATGGTCAATGATACATGTGAGGCAACTATCACTAAGAGGTTATCATGTTAGTGGAATCATTAGTAGTTAGTAGCCATGGGTTTTTTTTCCTTTTTACTTTGTTTTAGACATACAAATAAAATCACAAAAACAATTCTTCTATGTTTCTCACTTCTTTGTTTTCACCGTACTTCTCTTTTCATTTTTTCTTTCCTTTTCATTTGATTCTTTAAAACTTTGAAGAACATTTAACATATACGTGAATCAACCGGTAAAGCTTCTATCGCCTCCCGTCCTTGTGGATTCGACTCGTTTTAGCCTCTATGCTATAGCGGAAGTATCGAGGAAGCCAAAGTACACACACTTTACATCTTGATTTCAAAATATACACTTTTTGTGCACGTTTTCCCCAATCAGGCACCGGGTGAGAAGACACCCCAAGAACTTAAGGACTCGAACAAATAAGGCCACAAAACTAAAGATTTTATTATACGAACCGCCTTTAGGCGTGAATACTTATGCTTTATCAGGCACAAATACCCAGCTTAATCAGAGGATATATATATATATATATATATATATATATATATATATATATATATATATATATATATATATATATATATTATTCTTTTCCTTTTCTCTTTTTTTTAAATAAAGCATAAAAATCTTTGTTTTTGAACCCTAAGTGTGTAAGTGTATAAAGTATGCTTATCGTCAAGGTAAATATCAAGACTAAATTACTTTCACAATTTTTCTTCCTAACCTTAGAAATCAAACAAATAATCTTATTTTGACTAAGTATAAGAAATCCTAATTACGATTCTCCTATTCCTTAAAATTGACTTAATTTCTTACAAAAAATATGTCAAGATATTATTCTATTTTTCAAAAAGTTTTTAAAAATAAAGAAAATGTTAATAATAAAAAATTTAAAATTTTTTAATAATTAAAAGAAAACCTAAGCTATTTTAGAACCCTCCCCTACACTTATCTCATCATTGTCCTTATGTATGAATTAATCCATAGATGCATGAAAAAGTAGAAAGGGAAGGAAAATATTATTTTAAGGTTGTGGTTCCGGTGGTGGTCTGATTGGTCCACGAAATGCGCCCAAATCTAATTTGTGTGTAGTTCGGAGGAACCCACCAGAAACCTCTCTAATATAACCCACTAATGATGTATATATGAATGATTTTTATTAAGAATCTTACCCCACCTAATTTTCAAAATTTCAAACTAATTTCAGAGTCATTATTATCAACACTTCTGTCCCAAAATGGAGTATAAAAAGATGGAATGATTGATCTGGAATCAGGAAAGGCATGAACTACAATCGACTTAGGAAAATGACTGAAGTCAAGTAAAGATTCAAGAGTCAAAAGTTCAGAAAGTAGGTCCAAATTAAGAAGTTGAAACTCAAGTACACATTCATTTCCCCACAATGGAATGTGACTTTCTAATATTTGTGATTCAAGTTCAAGAATGACAGGTATGAGAATCAAAACTGACTCTAAAATATTGCTCAAATCAGGTAGCAAAACAGGAGTCAATATTGATTCAGAAATTTAAACTGGATCACAAATTTGAGACTCAAGGTTACATTCCTCATTGAGTTCAATTTCGTAAAAATGAGAACTTGCCAATTTGTCAATAGGACTTTCAAAAGTATGAAATTGATCAAGTTCAATATGATGATTATAAAAGTTTGGTGATTCAATTTCCCGATAGACAGGCACAGAATCCAATGTGGACTCTAGAGAAGGATTGAAATCAGATGAAGATACCAGAGTCATTATTGAATCAGGAAGTAGAATTGAATCACCACGTTGAGGTTCAGGATCATATTCATTCTCAAGTTCAATTTTAGGAAAGGGATAACTTGCCAAAATGTCAATGTGGTTTTCAAAATTTGGAGTTTGGGCAAGTTCAAATGGGTTTGCTGAAATGGAATCTTGTTTTCCAAAATAACATGATTCTTTGGCTCTACATCAGGAATGGTCAGCGACATCAGGAATGGTCAAAGGGTGAGAATGGAGAGTTTTGACCATTATATCTATGTCATGATTATGAGTGATTTGAGCCTGAGTCATGACTTCAAGCAGCTTTTCATAGTCGATTGATTCATCATTTTGTTGCGATTGAACTTAAAAAGATGAAGTTTTGTTTTGGGTTGTAGTAAAATCGTGAGTCCATCAGATTTTATGATCATTGTTCGGACTCATGCATACTCATTTCCAAGATTGATGGTTTCTATTTTGAACTGGTGGAACTGAGTATGAATCTTGGAAATATTGTAGAATTTGGGAGGCCTGAAATTTTCGTTCGGCCTCCTGCTTGGCTTCTATACGCTTTTCTAGCTCAGTTTTTTCTTCAATGGGTTGGTCTAGAAAAGGAGTATAGGAAACAAAATCGGGGAATGAATATTGTGAAAATTGTGGGTCGTGGATAAGGAGGACAAGTTGGTTGAAAATTGCACTCAGGGGAGGTGAATCTCCATTGACTCTGTGAAGAGCTGGAATTATTTTGGAAATTATGGTCATAAATTGGGGACATGAGTTATATTGATTCGGATAAGTCCAACCCGGTGTATTTGGTTGGTTCATATTGTAAAAAATCTTGTTGGAATTATCTGAATCAAATGGGGTGAAATATAGATTACCATTAAAATTAGAAAAATTATTGTTATAAGCCATATCACACAATAAATGTCAAACGCAAACAAAAAAAACAAACAAATAAGCAAAAAAATAAAAATAAAAAATCTAGCCTAAGTTAGGGTAGATTTTAGACCTATCCGACTCCTAACTGGTTGACTCTTCACGGGGGGTATATTGCAGAATCTGACCATAAGTTAATCGGCCAGGTAGGGGCAAGATCGGTGGGAGGTATCTGTGCCTAAGCAACGGGCCTAATTATGCCAAACCACCAACCTTCGGGGTTTCACCCCTCAATCCCCAATCTCAGACACTGATTTGGCAAGAGTCAAATTCAAATCAACTTCCCCCTAAGGTCAGTCTCCTATATGAGTCTGAGATATCCTTAGGGCCAACGTCTACTCAGTTTTAATTAGGCTGGTTAGTAAGGGAGGAGATGGTTTGTGGGTTAAAGGAGGGTAATGACTTCCCCCACCTTATCTTGTTTATAGGACAGGCCCTTAAGATTGATTGTGCAAAGTGTGAAAGATATAGAAAAGTAACATTCACATGCAAATATCACTCAAAATGTTTCCTAAACTATATGCTATGCATACGTACCTTTTGCTCTAGCACTCTTCAACAGTAATGTAAAATGTAAACGAATTAGACACGTGCCTAAATGCAAAGTCTAAACTATTTTTAGCATTTAACAAACATCATTTTACTGTTGAGGTTAGAAAATAAGTATAGTGAGACAAACAAGAAAATAAATAGCTACATAATTCAGCTTTGTAATTCAGCCAACCTGTAGAAATACAGGTTAGTAGTTCACTCAATTTGTCGTTGGAATGTAGAAAATCTGAGGGATTCTGAGCTCTGCTTTCTAGAGCAGAGTCCATGACCACTTATATGTCCACTACGGCAAAAAATTCCTTCTTGTTAAACCTGTACAACAAGAACAAAGAAGAAAGTTAACCAAAAATGTAAATCTAAAAAGAGAATAACTTACCGTCCCTCCCCGGCAACGGCGCCAAAATTTGATTGAGATTTTACCTACACACAAGAATACAGAATTACAGAACTTAGAATAACTAGTGCAAGTACTCAGTACCACCGCAATAGCAAGTGGCTATGCGGGTCGTGATCCACAAGGAGGGACTAGCGATGGAAGCTTTTTTAGCAAGTTCTCTTTTAAGTTACAAAGAATGGTTAAAGATCTTCTTTTAGTTCTTTAAAAGAAAAAGAAAATAGGCTAAAGTTAAGTTAGGAAGAAAGTGGTAGATTAAGAAGGTGGAGAAAATAGAAATAGATATATACAAAGAAATTGAAAAAGAATGATAACACAGTTGGTGTTGGTGATCTAAACTAAAATCGAAAGAAAAGAAGGTTAAAAATTACTTACCTCCTTTGGCCCAATACTTACCTTGAATCTGTGACAATGATGTTACCTTGAAGTAGAGGCGATCAGCGGATAGCCCATAAGAGCTGATTCACGTCTCTTCCACGTTACATCATCAAGACGATATAAATATGAAATGAAATAGAATGAGACTAAAAAATCATCGTCATGAGCTATCGGTGGCACTCGCAAACGCAAGGCTCTATCGATGCTTTAAGACTCACTTGGATAGCAATTGGTACCAAAAGAAGAGAAGCAGAAAGAAGAAGAAGAACACAAAAACAAAGAAGTACATAAAAATGTAACTATAGATTCAATGTTGTAACAATAAGAGAAAAGAAGAACAACTTACACCGGTGTCACTCTCAGCACAAGCTTCACTCTCATTCTCCTATGAAACTCTGATCTCTTCTGAAATACATAAATGAAAATTGAAAATTACATAAAAAGAAAAATAAAAACCTACACTAAAAAGAATGAAAAACTGACCTAGAATCTATCTCTGCATTGTCGTTCCCTGTGGTCTTTGAAAACCCAGTATTTATAAATAAAACCCAAAAGGGAGAAGCGTACGGAGATAGGGGGAGCAAACGCTCCCCCAACAGAGTCAAAACAGCCGTGAAAATGTGGCTTTACGCGGCCTGGGTGTTGCCAGGTGGCTACACCCGGGGGGTACAACTCCTGATTTTGATGATTTTCCCTTATCTCTCGTTTCAGCTCCTGCATTTGACGAAACGGCTTTTGATCTTTAGTTTTAACCAATTGATTTGTAGAGATTTGTTCTAACTGGTTTTCAACCGATCTGATTTGCCCTGATCTGCCCTAATTTTTTGATTTTGAATTAATTCTGAATTAAATCAGAATTTTGATGGGCTTTTGGGCTCGTTTCTCTTTCCTTTCCTTTAGCAATGGGCCTGCATATAAATTAAACAATAATTAGGATTAAAAGAAGAGTTTATTATATAATAAGTATGAGAATGTGAAAATGAATATGCAATATCAGAGACCGATCAGTAACCTAAGAAGACGCATTAACTGGACTGAAAATCAAACTTATGAGTTTGATATGGACGCAGATATAGGTAGCAAGCACAATCAAAAATACGTAAGGAAAGGTAGTTAAGTTCTTTATAAAATAATTTCTGGTAGGGGATAGATTATGGAGGACGGGGGTGGGCATTCTATTGATGAGAAATGAAGCGGTTTGGAAAGTATAAGGCCAGTAATGGAATGGAATATTTGACTGGGCCAGAAGAGTGAGGCCGGTCTCGACAAGGTGGCGGTGTTTTCTCTTTGCGGTGCCGTTTTGAACACTAGTGTGTGGACAGGATAAACTATAAGCAATACCGTGATAAGACAAGTAAAGTTTAAATTTAATGAACTCGCCACCACCATCAGTTTAGAGTGCTTTAATGGAATCCCCAAGAAATTTTTCTACATGAATTTTGAACTCAAGAAAAATAGAGAAAGCATCACTTTACTAATTAAAAACTAAAGCTAAACATACTTACTGTAGTGACCTACAAAACTAATATAATAGCGATGACCACTTATAGCGGACACTGAAGACGGACCCCATAGATCAGAGTGAATAAGCTCTAAAGGAGAAGTAGCAATCGTGGAAGATGATGAAAAAGGGAGTTGGTGAATTTTTCCATGCTGACAGGGGATGCAGAAAGGGAACCAGCACGGTCATTGAAGAAAGAAAGCTGATGCTAAGATAAAACACTGGAGACAACTTTGGTGGAGGGATGACCTAGGCGCTCATGCCAGACGGAGGAAGATGCACGCTCACCGAAAAAATCCTGGGGAGAGGCGGTGAAGTTATGTTCCCTAGGGAGAAGAAAAATAGGCCATTCTTAAGTTGCCTCGCAGTAGAGTTTTCCGGGTGAAGAGATCCTTGACAAACAAAAGTCAGGGTGGAATTCAAGAATGACTTTATTTTCAGCAGTAAATTGACTAGCAGAAAGAAGATTTTTGATGATATTAAGAACATGGAATAGGTTTTTCAAGACAAAAGAAGAAATAGGTGAACGCAATAAAGAAGCTGAAATCACCTAGAGGGGGGTGAATAGGTGACTAGCTAATCTAATGGTGAATTAATGCGAAATAAAAACTATTTATACAAATTAAAATCTCTTAAGCTAAACACACCAAGTATAACACAAGAGTGTAGCCGAATTCCCCAAGAAGGGCTCTGAACTATCTCCTCAAGATTCCTCTAGATAAGAGTTAAGGCGCCGCTATGGCTCTCTTGGTTGAATACAAGTGTGAGCAAACAATCCCAAGCATATAACAATTAAGCACACAATATATCAAGCATATAAGAGATATGAGCAATAAGCATAAGTAAGATATAAATACAAGTGAGAGATAGAGAGAGCAATCGCAAACACGGGAGATTTGTTTCGAGATTCGAGCACCCTTGCTATACGTCCCCGCCTTCAACACTATGATGGATTTCCACTAATAACGATCCCACCGGATCACTCGGTGCCGCAACACCTACAAGCGAGTTCACACTAGAACTCCTTTAGACTCTCTAGTCCCTCTCTTGTTCCCACAAGAACAAACACACGCAAGCTTGCCGAGGTCGCACATCTACACTGAGCTCTCACTAGAACTCGAAACAACGCGAACCCGCAAGTCCGCCTTCTCAAATACAAGAAAAAACACTTTGGTGATCTAAACACTTTGATCACCTAAAATCACTCTCACAACAACTCTCCTATTAGGAATGATATAGCAATGGAAAGCTTAAGTATGTGTGAGAAAACTAGGATGGAATTTGTGGTGCAAAACTCAAAGAATCACTTTTACAAAACACTCTTAAAAACTCTCCTTTTGATATGGAAGTATTAGCACTAAAATAAGTGGAGAATACCTCTACAATAGATAGGAAAACTGGCTTTGAAACTCTCCAAAAATTTTGTCTAAAACAGCCCAAGGGAGCCCCAATTTATAGGCTAACAAAACTAGCCGTTGGGGTCCAAATCAGCAGTTCAGACTGCTATCGGTCGACCGCCCGATCGACTGCCAACGGTTAATTTTTTGACCGTTAGGAAGGTCGGTCGACCGGCCGCTCGACCGTCAACTGGGCAATGGCCCAGCAGTTGACCGCCCGGTCGACCGGGCCATTTCAAGAGAGCAAAGGCTCTCTGGCAGTCGACCGCCCTGGCCGTGCATGTTTTGCGACCACCCGGTCGACCGACCTCTGGCTCGGTCGACCGGCAGAAGGCCAAAAACAGTATTTCAGGGATTAAAAGTTATCTTTTTACCTTTGATAAAATCCCATAAATCCACAAAAAATCTATAAAAATAAGTTTAGTAATATAATTTGATATACAAACATGTTTGAGTAAAAATCAAAACATGTTACAAACATTTTGAACTATTTTTGTGTTATGAAAATTTTGGCTTAAAACAAAACCGTATTTTTCCAAATTGATTTTTGAAAATTGAAAACCGATTTTTTCAAAACTCCTTCAAATATAATAACAAGATATTCTAAACACTTTTAAGGCTTAGTGTGTATGGATATGATCCACTACACATATATGATGAAATATCTATGGTTTTAACATTTAAGCTCTAAATAAAGTTTTGATAAAACACATGTATACTTTGAAGTTTAAAAATCAAAACGGTATTTTTTTCAAAACGAAAACTCCATAATTAAAACACATAGAAATCTTGTGTGTGAGTGTATATGATACTTGAGAAATCCACCAACTAATCTATCATTTACATTTTATCTAAAAATAAAATCTTACTAAAATACAAGCCTAGACACAAGTCTTCTCTTGAAGGTCTTCACTTGAAAATCATCTCATCTTCTTGACTTGGTCCAAATCATGATCCAGTGAGCTAGACTCCTCTTGAGTACTTAATGTGGTTTTGATGCACAAGCTCTTGAATCAACACGTGTTAACTCCAAAACACGACTTTAAATCTTTTATTGAAGCTAAACACTTACTAAGATCTTGATCACATATCTGAGACTAATTAAACACAAGATCATTAGTACTATAACTACATGAGTTAATCATCATCAAAACTAGAGTGATGGGCCTTTGGGCCAACAATCTCCCCCTTTTTGATGATGACAAAACTCATGGAGTTATATATGCATGGATTAAAGTCAACCTTCGTAGAAGCTCCCCTTAACTCATACATAACAATAAACAAATAGATATTGCAATGAAGAGCATAAAACTAAACAAATATATATGCATAAACAAGGTGAGAGAAACATGCATAGATCAAAATCCTTTTCCCAAAAACTTTCTCCCCCTTTTTGTTTAAACTTTCAAAATCATTCTCCCCATTTTGTAAAAAAAACATAAAATACATAAACTCAATATATGCAAAAACTCAAATATGCATATATAAACTCAAAATCTTTCTCCCCCATTTTGTCAATCATCAACAAAGGGGTAAAATAAAATAAATCAAGAATAAGGATATATATGCGATATGCATTAATGAAGAAAGAGACGTGAAGTTAGCTCCCCTGCATACATGCATTACATGAAGAAGGGATGACAAAGCCGTAACTCACATAAAGCGTAATATACAATGCATAAGTGGAGATGTGAAGCTCCCTCTACACACGTGTACCACATAAAGAAGAGATGTCAAGCTCCTCAATACAAGATACACTCAACATGAATCAATATATAGAAGAGATGTTAAGCTCCCCTTGCATATACGCAATATATTGTCGGCCCGGAGGCCTTCCTCTCTAGTTTTGATGATGATTAACTCATGTAGTTATGTTTACTAATAATCTTGTGATTTTAGTTTCAGATCATATAACAAGATATTAGTTGGTGATTGCTTCAAAAAAAGGAGTTTTGGAAGCTTTCACATGGTGATTCCCGTGCCCGAGCATCAAGATCATCATACCTTTGCACTCGGTGGATCACGTTTGGGATCGAGTCGGCTTGAAGATTGAAGATCGTCAAGAAGGCTTAGGTATCCATAGAGTTTTGTGTGTTTAGATCCATGTGTAAAGCTTAGAATAATTGATATGCTCAAGTGCACAACACTCACAAGTTTTATGTTTGGATATTGGTTTTTCGGTTTTGGTTTAACCAATATTTGTTTTCATGAATAGTTAATCAAAACAAGTTTACATGGTTTATATGTATAGTAGATGTACTCTAGTTATACATGCATGCTTAAACTTCCTAGACGAACTTATTTTGACTTTTCTATTCATGTGTTGAAAAATCAAGTTTGATAAAAATACAAGTTTTGGTTTTTGGTAAAAATGATAAAACACAAAAATGGTTTCATATGCTTGATATTTGAGTTAAAATGTTTATCATATGTTTATATATCAATGCAAAATGATAAAACTATTTTTGGGTATTTTTACAAGACTTAAAAGAATTTTTAAAGAATTTTTAACAAGTGTTTCTGACCCAGAACTGTGCTGACAGGCCTAGCCGGTCGACCGAGCGGTCGACCGACGTGCACAAACCTGTGCACGTCTGCTGGCACAGTGGGCCGGTCGGCCGGCCGGCCGGCCGGCCGACCGGAGCAGAGAAGTCTGCTCTCTGTTTCTGGGCGGTCGGCCGTGCGGTCGACCGGATGCCCCAACGGTCATAATTATGACCGTTGGTGGTTGACCGGGCCGGTCGACCGCTAGCCTGTCAGGCTGCCAGATCAGCCTAACAGCTAGTTTCAGGGTTTAGCCTATATAAACCCCATTTGATTGGGATTTTGGCTAAAGTTTTTAAGAAGAAAAATATACAGTTTCTCCTGAGTTTAAAAGAAGTTTTCAAAGTGTTTTAGAGCTCAAAAGATTTCATCCTTGTTTTGTTTTAGGGTTTTGAAAAATCAAAGAAAATAGTATTTTGGGAGATTTGGTTTGTTCTTCATTTATATCTTTTACCAAGAGTTTTTTCAAGTATTTTTCTTTGAGTTTTTGTTTTCAAAACTCTAGTTTTTCCACACTTGAGCTATCACCTATCCTATTCTATTAGGATCTTTATTTTGTGGAAAAGAGGAAAAAGAGAGTTTGTGGTCTTTGTAACCACTTGTTGAAAAACCCTTGCTTTGATTGGGTTGCTCCCTCTTTGGTAGAGGTTGAGGATTGTGGTTTACTCCCTCTAGTGAGAGGTGGAGTTGGTTGTTGTTTGCTCCCTCTAGTGAGAGGTGGAGTTGGTGTTTGTAACCCTCTTCGATAGAGGTGTTGTGGTTGTTTGGCTACGGGCCTACCCCTCGGTTGTGAGGCAGTGTTTGAGAGAGGAGTTCGGTACTCCCTTGTTATAAAAATCCTCCTCAGTGGAGGTTCCCTCGGTGGGAGTCCTCGGTGGACAGATAGTGGATTAGAAATCCTTCTCGGTGAAGGCGGAGACGTAGATCTAGGGGCTCGAACCTCGAAACATATTTTTGTATTTGCGTTTGATCTATTGTCTCTCTAACTCTCTCTCCTTTATTTGTGCAAAGCATCATTCATTCATTCATATATTATTGCTTGCATTTATGCCTTGCATTATTTCATATTGTTCATCTTTATATGCTTGGCTTGCTTGTGTGTGCCTCACTTGTACTTAACCACAAGAGCTTCATATAGCACCTCAACCCATATCTAGGGGAATCAAGAGGAGTTAGTCCAGAGCCCTTCATGGGGAATTCGGCTACACTTGTGTGTTGTATTAAGTGTGTTGCAAATTATTTTTAAGCTTCCGCATTTAGCGCATTTAGTTTATAGATTAGCCTTATCACCTATTCACCCCCCCCTCTAGGTGTTTTCAATTGGTATCAGAGCCTACGCTCCTGATACTTAGGCTTAACATCCTAGGAGTTAGATCCCTTGTTTGCTAATCTACATTTGCATTTGCACATTTGTTTGCTTGCACACATTTTAGTTTGCACTCATGGATAGCCCTCCTATGTTTGATATTTCTAGACTTGAGATTTGGAAGGTTATGATGAGTTGTTATTTGAAGACCCTAGGTTTGCATGTCTTTCTTGCCGCTACCAAGAAATGCTATCTTGGTAACCGCAATCATATAGGGGCCAATGCACAAGCTCTTGAGGCCATTAGAAGCACACTTCCTAAGGAATATCTTTTGCTTGCTTCTAACTTTGATTCCGCATTTGCAGTGTGGAACTTGTTGACAACCACAACCACCTTCAAGCTTCAATTGCCAATCCAACCGGAGGATGAATCTAGTGGAGATGAATCCGAGCCACAACAATGCTATACGGTCCAAGGGAATAACTCCCTTGAGGTACATTCGGAATCTCAACTAGATAGTTTTGATGCTAGTTCTTCATGTGATGAATATGTGGATGCTAATGCTTTGAATGAAGAACTATCTATTGTGTGTGAAAAATTAATTGAAAAATATAAGATTTTGAAAAAGAAAAGTCTAGGCCTTAACAATGAAAATAAAAATTTGATTTCTAGACTTGACATTGTTTTGCAAGAGAAAGAGGAGATTTCTAATGAAAGGGATTCATTGAAATCTCAACTTGAACTTGCATCAAAAGAAAATAAATTTTTAAAATCTAAAAATGATTGTGAATCAATTTTGAAAAATAATGATGTTTTATCTTCTAAAGTAGATTCTATTTTAAGAGATAATGATTCTTTGAAAAGAGAAATTGACTTTATCTCAAAAGAATTAGAAATTTGTTTAAATAAAAATAAATCTTTAAAAATGATATTGTTTCTCATGTTTGCCATGCTTCACCTAGAACACCTATTGCATGCTCCATTTCTTCTACTATTGAAAAAGATATAAATGTATTAAAGAAGAACATGGATTGTTTGGGCTCCACTTTGAGCCAATGTGTTGTGGGTCATACACGCTTGGAAACTTTGTTTCGAAAGAAACAAGTTCCATATATTCATGCACACCCTCCACGGCATACACATGCTCCTCACGGACACCATCATCACATGTATGCTCATGTGTACACATGTACACATTGTGGACGTAAGGGCCACCTTGCTAAATTTTGTTTTGATCGTATACATGATTGTAATTTAGCAAATAAATTTGTTTGGGTTAGAGAAGGGACTAACCCCCATGGACCCAAAAGATTATGGGTACCAAAGACCACCCCTCGTGTTTTTGATGTAGGTGTGGGCTCTCACATGACATGAGAGTAGCCGTACCTTGGAGTGGATGCGTTCCGTGCTTAAAGAGAACCAATTGGATGCATCACACTTTCAAGGGAAGTTTGGTGGAGAGGACCACCATGTTTTGGAGTCATGCAGAGTTACCTCATAGGTTTTGGTAACGATCTTTAACTCCCATTTATTGTTTACTGCTTTCATATTATTGTTTATAGCATGTTTTATTTTTTAGTGATTATCATGTAAATGCCATGATTATTAGATCATTGACATGCATGTATAGCCTTTTGAGACACCCATGTTTAATATGGACAATTATTTTGTGTTCTTACCTTTGTTTAGCTATCATGTTTATCATAGATTTAATAACATGTGAATTACCATAATAATCATGTTTATGTTTACCATGATGATTTTTATCTTGTTTTGATGCTTCATATTTTGAATATATGTTTAAATGTTAGTTTTCATTAAAACTAGGTATATACTTGTGCATATAGTGGGCCACAAATAAATCTATATATGTTTGTACTTGAATGCTTATTTGTTCCCATTAGATGTGCTAGTATAGTCTAGTTTTGATGATCCATGTATTTTAAACTTGTATTCCTATTTTTGGATTTGTTTTATGAGTTTTCATTTCATATATATGTTTATTTTGCTAAACTTTAAGATATACATGTATACCCCTTGAGTTATTTGCTTTTCATGCAAATCTTTATTTATGGACTCAATTGTGTTTGGGGATATGTATGTATACTTCTTGTGTTGTCAAAACATACATATACCTTGAAATGAAATTTGTTTTAATAAAGATTTAGTTGTTTCATGTTTTATGATTTATGTTTAAACTTCATGTATATGTCCATTTTATCCAAACTATTGTTTATACATATACATCCTTTGAGCCACGTGCCTTCATGCATATATCTTTGTGGACTCGTTGTGTTTGGATATGTATGTATACCTTAGTTTGTATATGACATACATATACCTTGAAGATTAAATAATTTTGATGATTTTCTTGTTTCAAGGAATATTGAGCTTAATGAAACATTTTTTTCATGATTGTGATCTTCACATCTTATTTGTACACTCACATTTATTGTTTACTCATGTTTTGTTTTCATGAGTCATATTTATGCTTAATTGACTTGAGTGTTTTGATATCATGTGGATTTCTTATTTCATGAAAAACAATTTGTTTTTATTCCTTGCTTGAAGGATTTCGTACTAATTTAGAAGTTTTACCATTTAAACTAGTTCGTATTCTTCATATGGTAGAGTTTTTCAAACACACTTTATTTTCAAATCTATTTTTGAAAACCCCTACCTTCCAGGGCGGATGGATGGGCGATCATGTTCATGTATGCTTTACAATGAAAATCATTTAAAAACTTGAACCATGATTGGGAGGATAGGTTATATGAGTAATACCTTGATGTTATTGTTGTTTCAATTGGTATCATTGAATTCTTTCAATTGGTATCAATTTTGACCTTTCTTGTATACTCATATATGTTTATATGTATGTATGTTTTCATTTCCAATAGTATCAATTTCGATTGGTATTAATTTTTCATACATATACGCTTGTTTATGCTAAGGCTTAAGCTTCAACTTTGTTTTCAATTGATTTAGCTTTCAATTGGTATCTTAATTTGAGCCAACGCATAGTTTTTTTTTGATATTTCATAAAGGGGAGAAAATCTCATATTTTATCCTTCAATTGTTATTTAATATTCCACTCCCTTACTTTATGATAGAAAATAATAATTTCAATTGATATCATATGTTTAAAATGAACAATTATTTCAATTAGTATCAAGATATTTTCATTTTTTTAATTGGTATCAAGAGGCATTTCATTGACATATTTTTTAATTGATATCATATTTAAAGTCACCCCTTATTGACTTTGTTTTTGTTTTAGACAAATAGGGGGAGATTGACAAAAAGGGGAGAAAGATTTTTACCCCTCATTGACATTGTATTTATTGTTTTGGTTTTTACCCCTTTATTGATGATTGACAAAAAGGGGGGGAAAGATTTTGAGTTTTATATGAGTTTTATATATGCATATTTATGTTTTGCATATATTAAGTTTAATTTAGTTTAATTTTAATTGGTATCTAGAGCATGTTTTGTTTTTGAACATTTCATTGGTATCTAGAACCTTTTATTATTTATGCATAATATTCATTGCATATTTATTATGTTTATTTGTTTATGCATGAGTTAAGGGGGAGCTTCTTTGAAGCTTAACTTTAATCCATGCATATATAACTCCATGAGTTTGTCATCATCAAAAAGGGGGAGATTGTTGGCCCAGAGGCCTTCCTCTCTAGTTTTGATGATGATTAACTCATGTAGTTATGTTTACTAATAATCTTGTGATTTTAGTTTCAGATCATATAACAAGATATTAGTTGGTGATTGCTTCAAAAAGAGGAGTTTTGGAAGCTTTCACATGGTGATTCCCGTGCCCGAGCATCAAGATCATACCTTTGCACTCGGTGGATCACGTTTGGGATCGAGTCGGCTTGAAGATTGAAGATCGTCAAGAAGGCTTAGGTATCCATAGAGTTTAGTGTGTTTAGATTCATGTGTAAATCTTAGAATAGTTGATATGCTCAAGTGCACAACACTCACAAGTTTTATGTTTGGATATTGGTTTTTTGGTTTTGGTTTAACCAATATTTGTTTTCATGAATAGTTGATCAAAACAAGTTTACATGTTTATATGTATAGAAGATGTACTCTAGTTATATATGCATGCTTAAACTTCCTTGATAAACTTATTTTGACTTTTCTATTCATGTGTTAAAAAATCAAGTTTGATAAAAATACAAGTTTTGGTTTTTGGTAAAAATGATAAAACACAAAAATGGTTTCATATGCTTGATATTTGAGTTAAAATGTTTATCACATGTTTATATATCAATGCAAAATGATAAAACTATTTTTGGGTATTTTTAAAAGACTTAAAAGAATTTTTAAAGAATTTTTAACAAGTGTTTTTGACCCAGAACTGTGCTGACAGGCCTAGCCGGTCGACCGGACGGTCGACCGACGTGAACAAACCTGTGCACGTCTGCTGGCACAGTGGGTCGGTCGGCCGGGCGGCCGACCGGACCAGAGAGCTTTGCTCTCTGTATCTGGGCGGCCGGCCGGCCGGCCGGCCGGAGCAGAGAAGTCTGCTCTCTGTTTCTGGGCGGTCGGCCGTGCGGTCGACCGGATGCCCCAACGGTCATAATTATGACCGTTGGCGGTCGACCGGGCCGGTCGACCGCCAGCCTGTCAGGCTGCCAGATCAGCCTAACGGCTAGTTTCAGGGTTTGGCCTATATAAACCCTATTTGATTGGGATTTTGGCTAAGGTTTTTAAGAAGAAAAATATACAGTTTCTCCTGAGTTTAAAAGAAGTTTTCAAAGTATTTTAGAGCTCAAAAGATTTCATTCTTGTTTTGTTTTAGGGTTTTGAAAAATCAAAGAAAATAGTATTTTGGGAGATTTGGTTTGTTCTTCATTTATATCTTTTACCAAGAGTTTTCCTAAGTATTTTTCTTTGAGTTTTTGTTTTCAAAACTCTAGTTTTTCCACACTTGAGTTATCACCTATCCTATTCTATTAGGATCTTTGTTTTGTGGAAAAGAGGAAAAAGAGAGTTTGTGGTCTTTGTAACCACTTGTTGTAAAACCCTTGCTTTGATTGGGTTTCTCCCTCTTTGGTAGAGGTTAAGGATTGTGATTTACTCCCTCTAGTGAGAGGTGGAGTTGGTGTTTGTAACCCTCTTCGGTAGAGGTGTTGTGGTTGTTTGGCTACGGGCCTACCCCTCGGTTGTGAGGCGGTGTTTGAGAAAGAAGTTCGGTACTCCCTTATTGTAAAAATCCTCCTCGGTGGAGGTTCCCTCGGTGGGAGTCCTCAGTGGACAGATAGTGGATTAGAAATCCTTCTCGGTGAATACGGGGACGTAGAGCTAGGGGCTCAAACCTCGAAACATATCTTTGTGTTTGCGTTTGATCCATTGTCTCTCTAACTCTCTCTCCTTTATTTGTGCAAAGCATCATTCATTCATTCATATATTATTGCTTGCATTTGTACCTTACATTATTTCATATTGTTCATCTTTATATGCTTGGCTTGCTTGTGTGTGCCTCACTTGTACTTAACCACAAGAGCTTCATATAGCACCTCAACCCATATCTAGGGGAATCAAGAGGAGTTAGTCCAGAGCCCTTCACGGGGAATTCGGCTACACTTGTGTGTTGTATTAAGTGTGTTGCAAATTGTTTTTAAGCTTCCGCATTTAGCATATTTAGTTTATAGATTAGCCTTATCACCTATTCACCCCCCCCCCCTCTAGGTGTTTTCATATATATCAAAACATTTTTAACACAAAATTTGATAATACTTAAACAAAGTTTGAAAATTTTTTTAAATCAAATTTTGAGATACCACTTGTAAGTAAACAAAAAAATTTTAAGATATCACAAGATATTTGATACCATATGAAATTGGAAATATGTGATACCAATTGAAATTGAAATATTTGTAAATTTTGATACCAATGAAAGAAAATATTTTATACCAATTGAAACATATGGTAAATTTTGATACCAAATAAAAGGTAAAACATTTTTGATACCAATTGAAACCGAAACCCAATTGAAATTGAAACATATTAATACCAATTGAAGTATATTGTAAATTTTTGCATCAACAAAATACCAATTGAAAATAATGTATAAGCTTATCAAAATACCAATTGAGATACTAATTGAAATTAAGATACAAGCTAAGCTTAGTATAAACATAATTTGTACTTTAAACAAGTAAGGCTATAGTAAATCAAGCACAATCAAATCATATATATGTATGAGAATGAAAATACCAATAGAAATTGATATTATTTGAAAATTTGAAGCATACATATATAAGAAAACATATGAGCATACAAAATAAATATCAATTGTGATACCAATTTAAACATAATGAGGATCACGTGTATACCTCATAAATAATCACCCTATTCATGCACATGATAAAAGGTTTTCAATAAAGCATACAAGGCATGGTCGCCCATCCATCCGCCCTTTTAGGGTGGAGGTTTTCAAAAATATGATTTAAAAATAGTTGTAATTTTGAAAACACTACCAAATGAAGAATAAATAACTAGTTTAAAGTAACTTTTGAAAAACTAGTTAAAGATCCTTCAAACTGGAAAATAAAACATATATATATCATGAATCATACTAAATACATAAGTGTTGACACTAGGGGTGAGCAGAGTTCGGTTATAACCGAAATAACTGACCAAAAACCGAAACCCGAACTCGAACCGAACCGAACCGCTCTAGTTCGGTTGTTTTTCGGTTTTGGTTACAAAACCCGAACCCGACCAAACCGAACTGAACTTCTCACCCTATGTATTACCCCACCCAATTCAATTTAGTGAGTTATATAGTTCATAAAAAACAGGTGGAACCTTATCTCATTAGTTCTAGCAATATCATCTTTTTATATTGAACACGTGAAAGCCATGTTAAGTACACTATCATAATTGAGAATAATATTTATATTAATATAGTTCTTTCTTTTGTAATCTTGTTAGTAAAAGTTATAATAATTATGCAAGCTTTCATATAAAAGCTCAAGTACAGTGTAAAAGTTTTAGAACATGAATTTTCAATTCACATTAAGGTTAGGGTATTTTTCTTGTTTCTAATTTGGGTATTGGATATTTGAGATTAGAATATTAAAGGATGATAATATAATGGTGATTAAAAAATGTAAGAAATGATGAAAATATATGAGCCTAACCGAAAAAACCGAAACCGAACCGAACTGAGTCGGTTCGGTTCGGTTCGATTACTAAGTCTAATCGGTTCAGTTCGGTTTTGAAAAAATTAACAAAACCGAACTGAACCGACGATGCTCACCCCTAGTTGACACTCGAAATCTATAAAGTTCAAACTATTCATGAAGACAATGTCATGAGTAAAACAAATGAAGTGTGAGTGTACAAGAATCATGTAAATAGCATTTTCATGAAAATAGTCAATGAGGCTCAAAACAAACATGAATATCATTTTATCAAAATCATAAGACAAACTTCAAGGTATATGTATGATTTATCAAAACTAATAATATACATACATATACTAAAAATAGATGAGTCCAAAATAGAGTATTGCATAAAGAGCAAATGACTCAAGGGTATACATGTATATTTATTAGATTGGACAAAATAAATATACATGAAGCAAAAACATGCACATAGATAGGCAAAATAAGTATAAATGAGAGAATCATTAAAACTAGGCTATACATGTGCATATAGTGAGTACAAATGAGCAATGAAGTGCAAACATATATGAATCAAATGTTGCTCACTACTTGTACAAGTATAGACACAAGTTTTGACAAAAACTACATCTAAACAAGTATTTACCTCATGAAATATAAAACATGATTATAAATCATAAATCCAAAACATGCTAAAATTATCAATGTAAAGGCATGTGAACTAAATAGGAGTTTAGAGATAGTTATCAAACCAAATGCATTATACTCTAAGTCTCCAAAACATGGTGGTCTTTCCACCAAAACTATCTTGATAGCGGTGCATCAATTTTGTATGTCCATCTAGCCCATGCATCCACCACTAAGGCATCAAACCTCTCACGTCATGTGAGAGCCCACACCTACATCAAACACAAGGTGTGGGGATTTTGGTACCCATTTTCTTTTGGATCCACGGGGGTTAGTCTTATTCGGAACCCAAACATTTTTATTAACAAAATTAATAGAATTTACTCTATCATAATAAAATTTTGCTAAATGGCCTTTGCGGCGCAATGTGTACATTTGTACACTCTAGTATGCATATGTGAATGAGTGTGATCTTGACGTGCAAAATGTGCATATGTATATTGTGGGTGATGTGCATGAACATGTGGAGCTTGTTTCTTTTGAAACAAGATTTCTGATGTATTATGATTAAATGCACAATTGCTTAAAGTTGAGCTCAAACATATTACTCTATTTTTCAAAACTTTAATCTCATTTTCATCAATGGTAGCATGAAAAGCATGGTGAGAATGAGAATTAACGCTCTTTTTCTTTTTAGAAATATTTTCATTTTCTTTTGAAACAAATTTTCTTTTCAAGGAGTTGTTTTCTTACAAAGCAATTTCTTTTTCCTTTTCCACCAAATTAATTTTATTTTTCAAAGAAGTATTTCCTTCACAAAGATCATTTAGCTTAGAGGATAAGGAAATATTCTCATTTTTCAAGAAATCGTTTTTTTTAAATGCATTCCAATTTATTTTTAAAAGAGTCATTTTCTTTTAATAAAGAAATGTTGTTCTTTTTCATTTATTATTATCCTTTTTAAGCAATTCATATTTTTCAAGAAGTTGTTGACAAAATGATTCAAGCTCATTATAAGACATATCAACATGCTCTTCTAACTCGGATTCGGAGTTTACCTCAAGGGGGTTATTCCCTTGGACCATGTAGCATACGTTGAAAGCCTCACTTTCAACATCCGAGTTGCTCCCCGCATAGCATTTCTCTTGTTCGCCAAGGGAGATAATAGTGTTCCATACTACAAAAGCCGAATTAAAGTTAGCAACCCTACATAAATAATCATCATTTAGGGTACTCTTTAATGCATGGATGGCTTTTACATTAACCTCTATATTTTTGCCATTTAAACAATAAGACTCTTAATAGTGGCAAAATAAACATGAATACCTAGGACTTTGAGGTACAAAGAGACATCTTAATCTTCCAAGTTTGGATGTTAAGAATATCAAAGGTGGGAGGTGACATGAAATCCATGTGTATGTACAAATGTTGTGATTAGCTATAATGAGGATCTTTAACTCAAGGTTGTTGACCCAAATCAAGAGCACTTGGCTCTAATACCAATTGAAATCACCTAGAGGGGGTGATAGATGACTAGCTAATCTAATGGTGAATTAATGCGGAATAAAAACTATTTATGCAAATTAAAAACTCTTAAGCTAAACACACCAAGTATAACACAAGAGTGTAGCTGAATTCCCCGTGAAGGGCTCTGGACTATCTTCTCAAGATTCCTCTAGATAAGAGTTGAGGCGCCGCTACGGCTCTCTTGATTGAATACAAGTGTGAGAAAATAATCCCAAGCATATAACAATTAAGCACACAATATACCAAGCATATAAGAGATATGAGCAATAAGTATAAGCAAGATATAAACACAAGTGAGAGATAGAGAGAGCAATCGCAAACACAGGAGATTTGTTTCGAGGTTCGAGCACCCTTGCTCTACGTCCCCACCTTCAACACTATGAAGGATTTTCACTAATAATGATCCCACTGGATCACTCGGTGCCACAACACCTACAAGCGAGTTCACACTATAACTCCTTTGGACTCTCTAGTCCCTCTCTTGTTCCCGCAAGAACAAACACACGCAAGCACGCAAGCTTGCTGAGGTCGTACCTCTACACCGAGCTCTCACTAGAAATCGAAACAACGCGAACCCGCAAGTCCGCCTTCTTAAATACAAGAAAAATACTTTGGTGATCTAAACACTTTGATCACCTAAAATCACTCTCACAATAACTCTCCTATTAGGAATGATATAGCAATGGAAAGCTCAAGTATGTGTGAGAAAACTAGGATGGAATTTGTGGTGAAAAACTCAAAGAATAACATTTACAAAACACTCTTAAAAACTCTCCTTTTGATAAGGAAGTATTAGCACTAAAATAAGTCGAGAAAACCTCTACAATAGATAGGAAAAACTGGCTTTGAAACTCTCCAAAAATTTTGTCTAAAATAGCCCAAGGGAGCCCCAATTTATAGGCTAACAAAAACTAGCCATTGAGGTCCAAATCAGCAGTTCAGACTGTTGTCGGTCGACCGCCCGGTCGACCGCCAACTGGGCAATGGCCCAACAGTCGACCGCCCGGTCGACGGGCCATTTCCAGAGAGCAAAGTCTCCCTGGCGGTCGACCGTGCGATCGACTAGCCGTGGCCGTGCACGTTTTGTGCACGTCAGTCGACCGCCCGGTCGACCGCGCGGTCGACCGGCAAAAGGCCAAAAACAGTATTTTCAGGGATTTAAAAGTTGTCTTTTTACCTTTGATAAATCCCATAAATCCACAAAAATATAAAAAAATAAGTTCAGTAATAAACGTTGATATACAAACATGTTTGAGTAAAATCAAAATATGTTACAAACATTTTGAACTATTTTTGTGTTATGAAAATTTTGGCTTAAAACAAAAACCGTATTTTTCCAAATTGATTTTTCCAAATTGAAAACTGATTTTTCAAAAACTCCTTCAAATATAAAAACAAGATATTCTAAACACTTTTAAGGCTTAGTGTGTATGGATATGATCCACTACACATATATGATGAAATATCTATGTTTTTGACATTTAAGCTCTAAATAAAGTTTTGGTAAACACATGTATACTTTGAAGTTTGAAAACCAAAACGGTATTTTTTCAAAACGAAAACTCCATAATGAAAACACATAGAAATCTTGTTTGTGAGTGCATATGATACTTGAGCAATCCACCAACTAATCTATCCTTTACATTTATCTAAAAATAAAATCTTACTAAAAAACAAATCTAGACACCAGTTTTCTCTTGAAGGTCTTCACTTGAAAATCTTCTCATCTTCTTGACTTGGTCCAAACTATGATCCAATGAGCTAGACTCCTCTTGAGTACTTGATGTGGTCTTTATGCACAAACTCTTGAATCAACACGTGCTAGCTCCAAAATACGACTTTAAATCCTTTGTTGAAGCTAAACGCCTACTAAGATCTTGATCACATATTTAAGACTAATTAAATACAAGATCATTAGTACTATAACTACATGAGTTAATCATCATCAAAACTAGAGTGATGGGCCTTTGGGCCAACAGAAGCACCAGTAGATCGGATAGGCAAAGCTGTCCCGTTACCCATGCAAACTCTGTCAGATTCTTGATATTCTGAGTGAACCGCCAGATTCGCCATGTCAGCCATTAGGGGATGAGTGGCTCCGGAGTCAACATACCAGTTGGGATCGACTGAACTATTCTCATAAGAGTGGAGAAGAGCAGTTGGGCTAGCCGAATCATCATAACGATTTTAGCGCTGGTCAGCATAACGGCCAAAATGATTGCAAATCTGGCATTGAGGTCGGCCACCGACGGACTGATGTTGTGGTGGGAGGGAATGTCCACGACCACAAACGCGCTCCCTGCGTCGGCCACGCCCACGACCACGAAAGAAGATGGAGCTGAATGGTAGCTTCGAGTGCGGGGGACAGTATGAACCACAGGAGAAGGGGAGATAAGGGTTGTGGAATCTGGTGAAGTGATAGCACGCCCATAATAAATCTCCTGGCTAAGTATGAGGCCGATGAGTTCTTCTGACAGTACAGGATTGACTCGTGTGTTGACGGAGGTGACGAACGAGTCATACTCGGGAGACAAACCACTGAGTAAGGTAAAAACAAGGTTAGAGTCGGCAACTGGATTAGCCACTCCCGCCAGGTTGTCCACGATGGACTTGACAGACTGGATGTACTCTAACAAAAAAGAGGTGCCCATCTTGACGGTGTGCAGCTGGTCTTTGAGTTGCTGCACTCTAGTTCTGGAGGGTGACGCAAAGATTCGCTCCAGAGAGCACCCACACATCACAAGATGTGGTGAGGTCGACGACATAAGAAATAAAAGCCTCAGTGAGCGAGGAGATAAACCAGCATAAGAGCATCTGATCAAGCTTGATCCAGCGAGTGTATTCCGGACTGATAGTGGGTTGAGCATCCTTCTCGGAAGAAAGAAGGAATCAGACTGGATGCGGAAAGGTTCCATCAACGAGGCCTTCGAAATCATGGAGTTTGAGAAGAGGAATGACTGGGAACGCCTCAGTAGATAGTTTCCCTTGTCAAGTTTGACATTTAGAAGTGAGTGACGTTAGGATTGAGAGTAACCATGGATGCAAGTGTTTGGATGGAGGTGAGGGAAGATGAAAAAGAAATACTCGACATGGTATAAAAGTTGCTCTGATACCAAAATAAAGAAGAAGGAGAAGAACACTTATTTGTGCAATGACAAAATACCACTATTTATGGTTCTTGGTTGTATATATACACATATTGGTCACATGTTTAAACTGATTTAGGAGACACAATAGGAAACATTAATTGAGAGAGAGAATGAGAAACACATGGTGCATGAATCCCATGAGTCTCATGTGTTCCTATAATCATGGAGAGATTTTAGAATCTGATTGATTTCATGAGGGTTTCTTTCACGTGGATCACATGTTTCACATGAGTCACGTGTTGTCATTGATATCTCTAACAAGTGCAAGCGTCAAGTACATATTTTCCTTCCGATACCGATACCAAGTTAATTTATACATTGAATTAATTAAATTTGGTCGCAAGTAATTAACACTAATTCATTTTCATATATAGACCCCGTCCAAAGTGAAGATCAGCAACATCAAATTCAGAAACATAGGGAAGACTCAACGACTAGCGTGGCGTCAATCTAAAATGCAGCGTGGCAGTACCATGCGAAAACATTGAGCTCCATGACATTAACCTGAAGTACATTGGTCAAGGGAAAGAAGCAACAGCTAACTGTACTAATGTTAAGGGCACTGCCGCTGGCCTTATGTTCCCTCAATCATGTCTCTGATCATACATGACTCAATATTTAGCCACCAAAACCTTGATACATATATCTGCTTGGGCTTTAATGATAATACATGTCTATCCCCGTGAATTGTTATTTGATAATAAATAATATCACTTGGGCTTTAATGATCCTGACTATTTCAGTCTGTGACAAATCAGTTAATCAATAGCAATTATTTTCAACCTAATTTCAGTGATACGATTGGGGACTGTTCAGCTGCTGAAGCCACTTCTCTAGGTTCAGCAGAAGTAACACCGGAAGGACAAACATATGTACATGTTTTCTCATTACTCATGAGTCATGTTATAGACTGACACTCTAGGTTCCCTCGTTATATTTGTTATTGAGGGCATAGCCTTGTGGACATGTATACACCAATCCGCGACCAAATGCTATGAGTATTCTTTACCACTAATTCTGTTCGAGCGTAGTTATGATATGAGTGCGGCTTCGTCTCGCGCGGAAGTATAACGTTCATACGCTCACTTCGTCGTGTGCGTTTTGTTGGAAAACAATCTGTATGCTCTGATACCAATTGTTATGATTATAGGGGAAGACGCCCTCATGACCGTATCGACTGGGCGGCGTAGCGAAAATAAACCACAGAATCTACTAAGGCACTGTGAAGAAGAGAAGAAGAAGATATTTCAAAGTAGATAGAAAACCAATAAACAATATAATATGGTTCCACCGATCAAACGGATTGTCTGTACGTCTACGAGAGAAGGGGAGAAACTTTATTAAAACTTTAGGGGAGTATAATAAGAATTACTTACACCTCACAATGAGAAGATTACAAGCTCTTGATGGCCGCCAAGAACAACGAACCCATGTGGCTAAGCTTCTCTCACGAATTTATCACCTAGATGAATTATACTCTTAAGAATTACAAATTCATTAGATTTTCTTGGAATACATTGAAGGCCACCCCTAAGGGGTTATTTATAAATCATAAAACTCTCCTAATCCTAAACAAACTCCATCAATCAGAATAAAAAAACTTGAATTCAATTTGAACTCAAAATAGATCCAGAAAAAGAAATTGCCATATCTGACATTAGTCGACCTTCACGACGTATTCACTCATAATCCTAACAATCTCCCTCTTGACTTAATACGTCCAAATCTGAGAACAGCCACCATGTTCCATGTGCTCGCATCCATGCACAATTGAATAAATTTGACTTCATCTCCATCTCACTGCCTTTTCTCCATAACCCCCCATGGGGTTCACAACTTGATTAGGTCGAATAAGTTTGGGCCCAACCTGAACTTTATCACCCAACGATCTCCTTAATCCATACAAAATTTATGAGAATTTGCTCCACTATAGGAGTAACGATCTGGACTACCTTGTTGCGCACCAAGTCTCAATCTCTCTTTGGGGTACAAATGAATATTCGAGCTCGAATCCATCGTAGTCTCTGATTGTTCCATAACCGCCGCTTCTGAAGCTGAGAATAACTACAATTCACTAACTGTAACTTCTAAATTTTGTAACATATACACATTGTCAACACGTTCGGCTTGAAACATCATGTGGGTCTCTTTGAAAACTTCCATAAGATCACCTTTCGAACTGAAACAGAACTCTTTCCTTTGTAGGGCTCCAATTAGAGATGAGATTGTACCATGATTCGGGAACATGATGAATGTCTTGAAGAGTAGTGATGCATCCATCATGAGATTGAAACTGGATTGTTCCTTCGCAATCACCTTTCTTGTAGCATAATTTCCTATGAAGACTTCTCCCTCTTGAACCGAAGTGTATGAAGAGAACATCTTCCTATTGGAACTGATATGCTATGAAAATCTATAATTTATGAATCATTTATTTTTGTTTCCAACTGATCTGTCAGTAACAGATAGAACATCGCATTGTTCTTCATCTTCTCTATCCAATTCATTGACATTAGCATCTGGTTGTTTCTTCTTTCAAATTCAACACTCAGATCTAATGTATCTTTTCTTGTGACAATAATTGCACATCAAATTTTTATGTTTGGAACTTTCATTATTACTTTTCTCCCTTGAATAATAAACTTACCCGGAATCATCATAATGAGACTCACCTGTCAACTGGGTGTCAATTTTGTCCTTATTGAGCAGATGCTCTTTAACCTTATTGACCTTGATTGTTGACTTGCCTTCATAGATAATAACTTCCCTAAAGCTCTTATATCAAGAAGGTAAAAAATACAGTAATTGAAGTGTTTGATCCTCATCTTCTATCTTAACTTCTATCTTATCTAGATCATTGATAATAGAGGAACATTCTGCAATGTGAGACTTGGTAGGTGTACCTTCATCCATGCAAAGAAAAAAGAGACCCTGCTTCAGAATCAACCGATTCGCCAACAACTTCTTCAGATAGTGGTCTTGAAGTCGCTCCCACAGCGATGACGATGTTTTCTCCGTAGAAAACTCATCGAATACTTCGTCGGCGAAGCAAAACTGAATAGTCGTCAAGACTTTCTCATCCAACTCCTACCAAGTTCTTCCTTCATGTCTTAAGGCATTTTTCCCCTTCCGAGTAGTGTTTTCTTCAACCCGCTCTGGGTAAGGATGACGTTCATCCTAATCTGTCACTTGCTGAAATTGATGACGCTATCGAACTTCTGAATATCAAACTTAATTGCAGACATCTTCAAGTTGACCTTGCTCTGATACCAATTATTGGGAAACAATCTATATGCTTTGATACCAGTTGTGATTTCAGGGGAGGACACCCCCCACAATCAGATCAGCTGGGGTAGCACAGTGGAAACAAACCATAGAATCTATTAAAGCAATGTGAAGAAGAGAAGAAGATATTCCAAAGTAGATAGACAACCAACAAACAATATAACGTGGTTCCACCGATCAAACAGATCATGTGTACATCCAGGGGAGAAGAGGGAGAAACTTTTTAAAACTTTGAGGGAGTATAATAAGAATTACATACACCTCACACTGAGAAGATTACAAGCCCTTCAAGGCTGTCAAGAACAGCGAACTCTTATGGCTTAGCTTCTCTCACGAATCTCACCTAGATGAACTACACCTTGAGAAATTACAAATTCATTGGATTCTCTTAGAATACATTGAAGGCCACCCTAAGGGGTTATTTATAAATCATAGAACTCTCCCAGTCCTAAACAAACTCCATCAATCAGAATAAGAAAACTTGAATTCAATTCGAGCTCAAAACAGATTCAGAAAAGGAAACTGCAAGATCTGACATTAGTTGACCTTCACGACGTATTCACGTTATAATTCTAACACGTTTAGCCGTGTCGCGAGCGGTAACCACGCCGTATGTGAGGACATCTAGTGCTATGCTTTAGCTTCGCTCCAGCTTAACTTCGCTTGGAGGTTCCTTTACTTGCTTGCCTGCTTGATAATTTAACTATTATTCTTTTCTTGATGATCGTGAAGAGTTTGAAACCATTACCAATACTGTTTTTCAAAACTGTATTGTTTTCCTATATTCGTACCGATCTCCTGTATAGGTACTGTTTTCCTGTATTCATACTGATCCCCAGTATCGGGTACCGTTTCCTATATTGTGACACACAATAGTTGATATCTATCGTGCTAATCACTTGACATGCTATTACTTGCTATGTAGTTCACTTGACACCTACTTGTTACTACCTGTCATGCTCTTACATATCACTTATCACCTGTTATGATATCACCTATCATCTGTTTTATACTACTTATCACTCGCCACCTGTTATATTACCAATTTACTTGTGATTATCATATTTTGGTAATCCTGTCCTGCTATCCTGTACTATATATAGTGACCTGTATTTTTAGTACTTATGTACTCCTGTTACTCCGGTAACTCTTGAACCTGTCTTGCTCCTGCTATTCCCATAATATGATAATTACATAGTATAAACTATAAAAAGGCCAACCTACATCGGATAAGGGGAACTGATGGACTTCAAGTTGTGAATTATTTACAGTGGTATTAGGTATGTTATGTAACTAAAACTTTGATTCTAGCTGTGAGCCTCCAGGTGTTCCACGGGGTGTGCTGCTACCCCGATTACTGACTTCTTGTAGGGCATATAATAAGACCCTTTGCCCCTGAATCACCTCGCGTAAGGATTTGTATCAACAACGGAACATCCTGGGTCGTGGTCCCTAGTATGCATGGGACCTACTGTAAGCATAACACGTTAGTTTCATCATCAGTTTTCAATAATAACCTCTGCTTACTCATATAAGGAGGCATGTGGGATGGAACGTACGCCAGTACACATACTTAGATATATGGATCGAACGAGTAATAATAACAAAGTACTAATATAATAATTAATTATGTTGTATTCGGGTTATATGAACTCAGATTACGGTAACTTGAGATACAAGGTGTATATATTAGAGTTTTCTTATTTGGATTATTCCTTCGATGTACTAGTCTTATGAAACCGTAAACTGAGCTTGTATAGCTAGTGTTGCTTGTATTCGGTATTATTTGTTTTATCAGTTTTCTATTATTTTTATGATATTTTTTTACTTTAGGAGATAATTCAGGTTATATGAACCAGGATACAGTGATGTGAGTTGTAATGTATATTGATAAGGTTTTCCTTGATTGGATATTCCTTCAACGTACTAATCTCACGAATTAATAATTTGGGCTTGTATAACTGGTTTTGTCACATTTACTTTGCTTGCTGCCTCATTACCTGCTCATGTATGCCTGTGCTTACGACATGATTTTCAATGCATAGTTATGATTTGAATTTATCGATACACGTATGCTTATCTATGAACGCCACTTAGCACACATCTTGTCACTCGTTAAGCTGTTTCTAACAACCCTGGACGTGTATGCCCAGATTTTGTAGCTTGAAACTCGTAGATTCTCCCGGTTGCTGATCAGTATGTGCAGTGAAAGTATGGATCATTAGCAGAATATCAGGGCCCTATCCTTCCAGGCCCCCTACTCGTCTCTCGAGTTTTTCTTTTGTAGCTCATGAGTTCCTTTTTGTACTATTTATAATTGTATATCTCATTGTATTCTCGCATTGCGCTTTTCGGTGATGTAATATTCTTGTAATATTGGGTCACATCCTGTGATAACTTTATAATTAAACTCATATATTGGAATATATAATGCACTACATACTTTTATACTCTGATTCTTACCTATACTGATGCTTAGTGTATTCATGTGAGGGTATTTTTGACCCGCGGATTGGAGCGTTACAAAAGGGGTCACAATGCCCAAGATCTGATTGTGAGCTGAAATTTTGACAAAATGTGGGGATTTTTTTGTGAAGGTGATTTGTCTCTAAATTTATATATTTCATACCACATCTTCACATTTATTCAGTATTAAATTCTATTAATAATATCTCTCTTGTATATTTCTAGGTCCATAGCATGAAATGAAGAAGAAGCCCAAAATCTCATTTATTTGGTGATATTTAAAGTCTATAAATATAGCCATTGACTTTTAAAAGCTGAATCTGCCAAATCTGAGAGTGAATTTTGACAAATCGACAGAAGGTATAAGGAGTGGTGTGCAGTAAGGGTGCACACCCTGGCGCAGCACGCGGCCCTAGAAAGGCCATAAAACACAGCAAAAATCGCGTTTCTGTGGCCTTCTAGTGGGGCCACATGTTGAGTTTCGACTGGTGGCCCCATGACCCCCTGGTGCCCCCTTGGCCTATAAATACCCTTGGATTTCAGAACAGAAGAGTTTTTGGTGCGGTTTTCTTCTCTTTAGGGTAGTTTTCTCTCTTTAGTTTAGCTTAGTTGCTCTTCTTCTTCCTCTTTTGTATTTTTCATTTCTTGTGGATCTTGTAATAGGGAAAAGAGTGGAACATAGGATGAAAGTTAGAGTACTTGTAATGGAGGGTGACACTCTATGACATTTTTTCTTTTTTATCTCTACTTATTTTCTTCTCTCTAACTATTTACATGTTTAGCTAATTTTCTCTTATGGCAACTAACTACTAATCACTAACTATGCTAACTTCTTACTTAATAATCCACATGAATCTAATAGCATCTACTTGGCCTTGCTCTCGCAAGAGCCATTGATAGCGTATATGATGGATTCTAACACTCTAATATTTAACTCTCTAACAAGCTAATATTACTTTATTCCATTCATACTCTAGTTTAGTTTTGATGGTTTAAGTGTAGCTTGCACTTATTTGTTGAGTTTGGATGTGAAAGTGATCTTATGAGTCATGCTTAAAGCTTTTGAACCAAGGACTAGTGATGGCCAATGATACATGTGAGGCAACTATCACTAAAAAGTTAACATGTTAGTGGAGCCATTAATAGTTAGTAACCATGAGTTTTCTTGTATCTCTTTTTGTCTTTTTTTCTACTTGTTTTAAAAACCCAAAATATAATTTCTCTTTTATGTTTCTCACTTCTTTGTTTCCACCGTATTCTTCTCATTCTTTATTTTCTTTTCTTTTCATTCTTTAAAACATAGAAGAACCGTTAACACACACGTGAAAACTGGTAAAGATTCTAGCTTCCCGTCCTTGTGGATTCAACCCGTTAACCTCTATGCTATAATGAAAGTATCGAGAAAGCCAAAGCACACACACTTTTATCGCTTGATTTCAAAACGACATATTTTTATGCGCTGTTTCACCCAATCAAATTTTGGCGTCGTTGCTGGGAAAGAGAACGTTTTGATCCAACATTTTTGTTAATCTTTCTCTTTTGTTTTTGGTGTGCAGGTCAAATTTTTAGTATTGCAGAAGTTCACACTTGCTTGCATCTCCTTGCTCAAGAAAGTAGGAAGCAAGTGCTTAAAAAATTGTTGTGTAGTTGGGTAAATCTTTATATATTACTATCTTTTGCTGCTAGTTTTTTATTTAGATTACCTATGCACTGTAATAATTAAGAGCTAAAATACAAAATTGGATGTTTAAAAACGGTTTAGACATTTGCATCAGGCACGTGTCAATTTTCATTCTAATATACTGTATTTTGTTCATCAATGTTGTGATCTGGACCGAGGTGTACGTATTACATTGCATATAGTTAGGACAAACACGTGGGTGATTTACTCACTTTGTGTGTTCATTCTTTTCTATATTGCACATTTCTACGAATTGAACTTAGGGCATATCCAAATACAACATAAGATGGGGAAGTCATTCCCTCCATTAGCCCAAAAATCACCTCCCAACTCACACACCCCAAGCCTAAATAAAATTTGCTAGACGTTGGCCCCTAGGGACATCTTGGACTCATTTAAGAGATTAACCTAAGGGAAAAGTTGTTAAAATTTGACTCTTATCAAATCAGTGTCAAAGGTAGGGGATTGAAAAGCGAAACCTCGAAGAACAGTGGTTTGGCATAATTAGGCCCGTTGCTCCGGCATGGATACCTCCCACTGATCTTTCTCCTACCTGGCCGATTGACTTGTGGTCAGATTCATACAATATACCCCTAGTGGTCAGTCTAACTAGTTAGGAGTCGTCTAGGTCTTGGTCAACCTTAGTATAGGCTTGCTTTTGAATTTTTTTCTGTTTTTTTTTTTTTGTTTGTTTGATTTTTCTTTTTTGCGATTATTGTGATAAAATGGAATATAGCTAAAAATTTTCCAACAAAATGAATCCATTTTTCCCCTCGACCTCATTTGACTCGGATAACTCTGACCTGGCTATGTACAAATGAACCAACCATATATGCCAGATTGGGTTTGTCCAACTCAATATGACCCGTATCCTCAATTCTACGATCAAAATTTTCAAAATAATTTTCACTCTTCACAGAGTCAATGGGGATTCACTTCCCCCGAGTCAAATTTTCAACCACCTTATCCACTATCTTCTTTCCTATATTCTACTTCACATACTCCTTTTCCTGAACCTTTAATTGAAGAAAAATCAGTGATACAAAAGAGTATAGAAGCCATGTTTGAGTCCCAACAGCAAATTCTTCAAAACATGTTAGACTCATCATTTTAACCAAATTTTCAAGAGTTATACTCATCTTTTCAGTCCTACCGATTCAAAATGAATAACCATCAGTCTCAGACTTGAGTATGGAACTCTTGTGTGAGTTCGAGTAACAAACTCAATATCTGATATACTCACAATTTCACCATAAGTTTTAAAATCAACTCCATACTCACCTTTTCAAGAAGAACCGATTTCAAAGAGTATAAAAGATATGATTCAGACCCAAAATTTGTTACCTAGCCTATCAGTAGATTAGACTCAATAATGAGCAAATTGATCAATAAGAATAAGGAAAATCTTTCTTGTCAACCTTTGACAAATTCTTATATCCCTAACCCTATTGATTGGACCCAAGAATCATATTATTTTGAAAATCAAGATTCAATTTAAGAACATCCATTTGAACTTGACCAAACTTCAAGTTTTGAAAGTCACATTGACATTTTGGCAAGTTACCCCTTTCCTAAAATTGAAATTGAACATGAATGTGATCCTAAACCTCATGTTGGAAATTCCATTTCATTGTTTGATTCAATAATACTCCAGTACCTTTACCAGATTATTTTTCATATTCCAGAGTCAACATTGAATCGTATACCAGTACACCGTGAAATTGAATCTCCAATATCTTATGATCGCACTTCATTGATGGGGAACGTGTGTGAACATCAATTTTTTGGTTTGGACCCCATAACCAATTACGACACTTTTGAATCTCGACTTGACCTAAGTCACATTCCCGAGTCGGTATTTGTTCCTGTTCTATTTGAGCCCAAATCAATTATCTTCCATATTCACACTTCATTGTTGATCAAGGATGTTGAATAAAATGACGCAGTAATTATTTTTGAATATTGGAATTGGTTGGGGATAATCTTTTAAAAAAGCCCATACACTTCATTATTTTATTAATGGGTCATATTAGAGAGGTCACTGGTGGATTCCTTCAAAATTCACAATCTTTAGATTGGGTCGTTTTTCGTGGGCCAATTAGACCACCACCGGAACCACCACCATGAGGTAATTTTTCTTCCTTCTTCATTTGTTTCATGCATATACATATTCATGATGCATTGATAACGCATGAAATAAGTATGGGGGAAGGTTTACAAACATAGGTTGTTCTAACTTTCTTTCTTTTACACTTCTTTTGAGAAAATTTTTAGATTTTTTCTTTTGTATAGAAACTCTTATTTTTTCTTTGTACAAAACTTTTTAAAATAAGAGAAATAATTTTGATTTATTTTTAAGAAAGTTAAGAGGATCTTAGGAATTAAGAAGACTTAAAATTATGAATTCTTAAACTGAGTCAGAATAATAGATCTTGTTTAAATTTTAGGATAAAAAGTAAGATTGGAAAGATAATTTAATCTCAAATTTTTTGCCTTAGATATATGCACTTCACATTATACAATTTTTTTGGGATTGTAACAAAAAATGAAAATGCCATAAATTTATATATACATATATATAAAATGATAATAAAAAACACTTATTGAAGTTGGGTAATTATACCTCAGGAAGCATGATTATTCACGCCTAAAATAGTAGAAAAAACAAAATAATCTCCTTGGCCTTGTTTAGTCAAGTCCTTAAGCCTGATGGATGTTTTCTCATCTGGTTCTCTAAAACCATCTGGTTTGGGAGTAATCGGCTAAAGGTGTATTACCCGTGTAAGCTATAAAGCCGAAGAAAGCTAAGGGAAAAAATTGATATAAATAAATGACATGAAAATTATAGTCGATATCTCAAAAATCTTCAAAGTTCACAAAGTACATATTTATTAGAGTTTTTTATGAAAGCTCAAAGAATCAATTCAATTTTAAATTCTTACATTTAATTTATAGTAAGATTTTACATTTAGACTTAGTTTAAGAAAGAATAATTTCTGGTTAACCTATGATCTTAGATCACTTCAAGTTTCGCAAAATATTTCAACCTTTCTCTATTTTCAAAATGCGTTTTCAAAATACTAACATTTGATTTCTTTCTTTATGAATTTCGTGGGTGTAATCTGCTGAAAACCCTCAGGAGACAAAACTCCTCCTCTAGGGGGAAACCTAGAGGTTTACGGCTTGTTGCACACGCTCAGCGCAATCACATCACCTGTGAAAGTGGTGTAATAATTTTCTTAGTTAGTTTTTCTATTTTGCTCGGGACGAGCAAGAGATTAGTGTGGGGGTGTGATTAGTCTCTAAAATTACATATTTCATACAACATCTTCACATTTATTTTATATTAAATTCTGTTAATAATACCTCTTTTGTATGTTTCTAAGTCCATGACATGAAATGAAGAAGAAGCCCAAAATCTCATTCATTTGGTGATATCTAAAGCCTACAAATATAGCCATTGACTTTTGAAAGCTAGATCTGCCAAATCTGGGAGAGAATTTTGACAAATCGACAAGAGGTACAAGGAGTGGTGTGCAGCAGGAGGCTGAACACCCTGGCGCGGCGCGCGCAGTCCAAGAAGGGCCGCGAAAACGTGGCAAAACCACGTTTCCGTGGCCTTCTGGTGGGCCACGTGTCGAGTTCGACTGGTGGCCCCGTGCACCCCTTTGGTGCCCCCCTCGGCCTATAAATACCCTTGGATTTCAGAACATAAGAGGAGAAGAGTTTTTGGTGTGGTTTTCTTCACTTTAGGATAGTTTTCTCTCTTTAGTTTAGGTTAGTTGTTCTTCTTCTTTCTCTTTTGTATTTTTCATTTCTTGTAGATCTTGTAGGAAGAAAGTGGTTAGAGTACTGGTAATGGAGGGTGACACTCTATGAAAGGTTCTCTCTTTATCTCTACTTGTTTTCTTCTCTTTAACTCTTTACATGTTTAGCTAATTTTCTCTCATGGCAACTAACTACTAACCACTAACTATGCTAACTTCTTATTTGATAATTCATATGAATCTAATAGCCTTTACTTAGCCTTGCTCTTGCAAGAGCCAATGATGGCTCATGATGATGGATTCTAACTCTCTAACATCTAACTCTCTAACAAGTTAATATTACTTTATTCCATGCCTACTCTAGTTTAATTTTGATGGTTTAAGTGTAGCTTGCACTTGTTTGTTGAGTTTGGGTGTGAAAGTGATCTTATGTGCCATGCTTTGTAAAGCTTTTGAACCAAGGACTGGTGATGGCCAATGATATATGTGAGGCAACTATCACTAAGAAGTTAGCATGTTAGTGGAGTCATTAGTAGTTAGTAGCCATGAGTTTTCTTGTATCTCTTTTTGTCTTTTCTTTCTACTTGTTTTAAAAACCCAAAAACACAATTTCTTTTTTATGTTTCGCACTTTTTTGTTTCCACCGTATTCTTCTCATTCTTTGTTTTCTTTTTTTTTTCATTCTTTAAAACATAGAAGAACCGTTAACACACACATGAATAGAGCGGTAAAAACTTCTATCGATTTCCGTCCTTGTGGATTCGCCCCATTTAGCTTTTATGCTATAACGAAAGTATCGAGGAAGCCAAAGCACACACACTTTTATTGCTTGATTTCAAAACGACATACTTTTTGTGCGCGGTTTCACCCGATCAAATTTTGACGCCGTTGCCGGGGATTGTTTTTGACAAAATGTGGGGATTTTTTGTGTGAAGGTAAGGTGTTAATTTTTTTTAAAAAATGGAAGGCAATGTGTTAATTTGTTAATCAATTTTCTCTCTTGGCACGGATTGCCACGATGTAATTTTTGGAATCACTTCTCTTGAATCGGTGGCGTGGCAAGGGACCAAAAACACAAATTCAAATCTTATGGCGGTTCTTTTAAGAACTGTCATAAAAGGTGAGTACTTTTAGGGCAGTTCAGTTAATAACCGCCCTAAAAAGCAAATTTGTCTAGTTACCTTCAAATTCAAATTTTATGTCAGTTCTTTTAAGAACCACTGTAAAATGTACTTTTTAAGGCAGTTAAATTAATAACCATCCTAAAAAGTTGGAAGGCTAAATTGTCTAGTTTTTTCCAAATTTCAAAAATGCCACTGCTTTTTATTTCAGAGCGGTTGCAGTCCAAACCGTCATAAAATCTGTGTCGTCTTTTCTCGAATCTGTACTAGTGACACCTTTAGGTCCTTGGTACCCTCTATTCTAGCCTGCCATTAGGATTAATTATGACCATAGCATATGGACCGATAGACTTTTGCGAAATTAATATTGAATATTTTGTTCAATATATTATTCTGATATAGTCTCTGATCTCTGATTTGCATTTGAAAATTATAAGAAACTTTGTGCTTTGTTGATTTTGATACTTATCGTAAATAAGTCTGATTAAGTAATGTTTTGATTTAGTATTGGATATTTTTCACCGAAATTCTAAATTGATCATTTGACAACTTACTAGTCTATCATAGCATATTCTTATCTACTTTTATCATTTGACAACTATAAGAACTCTAGAAAATTGAATATGTAATAGAGTGCTGAGAACTTCATGTAGTCTCTCTGATTTAGTAGAATCTCTCTCTTCTCACCGTGATATTCCTCTCTGTAGATTTTTCACGTAAATTTTCTAGTATTTGCATTGCTCACTTTCCCGCTTACAAGTTGACGGTAGATAAATTCTCTTAAAAATTTACCTCTACAATTATTGAATTAGTTTGGGACAAAATTTGATTTCAAAATTTTTGATTGATGGGCCTGTATAGCCCTCCATCTTATGTATTGAATGCTGGTTCTTATAGCAGACTCCACATTTCAAATTGTTGAACAGATTATGGCAAGGAATGAGCCTTTTTATCAAACAGACCCGAGTTTCTCTAGCGCGTGATGAAGATCTTGATTGAACATGAAGAAGATGTAGTTTCTAGGCTTTGTTACGAGTGCCCATTCACACCAATAAAATTATTTAGCACACTCATATACTTAATACACTCACAAAATTGAATTTTTTTTGCTGATCTCGACAATTTTCCTCGATGGGGTCATCGACCGGATCACCGAATCCGGCCTCCCAATCTGGTTCGCCCCCCTCCGGTTCCCGTGCATGGAAGCGGGCTTGCCCGAAGGGGGCGAGAACCTTGACGCAGTCCCTTCGTCCGAACTGCTGCCCAATTTCCTCGACGCAGTCCTCTTACTATTCTGATCATCATCATAAAAGGGAAGATGATTAATACATTTATTAGTCTTGAAGTGTGCATGCTACCAATAAGCCTGTTGGTGGGAGGTTTGACAGGGAGGGAAGCAACTCAGGCCTATTTAGCTCAGCCTAATGAAACAAATGCAAAGGTGTATAAACATGGCCTGAAAGTGATACCTTAGGGTTGGGCTCAATAAAAGATTAATTATCACATAATACAAAATAATACTTGCTTTTGCTCTTCGCATTTGAAAACAACATCAAAGTTAATATGTGATGATTTAAAATGAAGTTACACATGGTCTCAGCCTAATGTGAACATTTAATTTCGGTTTGGCCTCTGGTGGCCGAACAAAGGATTTTTGTTCGGGTAGAAAGAACCGAACAGGAAGCCTTCGTTCGGTCAAAAATGATCGAGCAAACTTATATTTGTTCAGTCTTCTTTGGCCGAATAATAATGAAACTGCTCGGTTGACGACAGCTGAACAAGTCGCGATAAGTTTTGATTTTTTTTTTAAATTCATAATTTAATTCAGGAAAAACATACTTATTGATTGTCGTAATGCTCCCATGTTGTTATTTGTTTGTCCAAAACTGTCAATTTGTCAAATATTTGGTGATACGGACGTCAAGAATTTTTTAGGATTTATATAAGTGGAGAAGAAACAGATATTTGGAGAGGAAGAAATATAATTACTGTTGTTTGTGTGGGTGTATTCAACATATACTTGAGTGTGCTTTGGAATAAGATTACCATTATTTGTATGAGTAAATTATTTTTTTCTATTTTAGCCTTTTAAATTAGGGTTAAAAGAGTCTAATAAATTTTAACGCCAATGCTTGAGTGTGCTAAGCACTTTTATGAGTGTGAATAGTCACTCTCTCTCTCGTTATTCTGCAATTGTGCTTGTTATGTTGTTCCGAAACTGCCCTCATAGGAGTATGATTTATTGACTTTTTCAGCAGGGAAAATAAAAAAGATGTTACTAATTAATACTGTCCTCCTCGGCTGCGTTTTTACGGCAACTGGAGGGAACAATCGTGTATGTCCTCTTAAAAAGCTATAAAAATGCATTAATAATGCTAGACTCTAAATACACGATAGCCGTATCCCATATTTTTCCTTTTTTTAGACTAATATCTAAAACAATGATTTGACTCTCTACGCGATACCTAATAATCGGAAAATTTTTTTGGTCACTGTGTTTTTCGTCACCGCACCCGGCTGGACCATTATTCCGGTGAGCCCCCGGGTGGGATCCACCACCCCTAGTCGGCTACAGTGACGAAAAAAAATTGTGGGCGAGTAAAATGACACTACTAATAATCGAGTATTTGTTTGAGTGATGTGATCCAGCGTGAATGATTTGATCCCTGTAGAATAAAGTTGCTCCAATCAGTTGAGAAAATCATTGGCAGATAAATGAAGATCTAAAACATATATGCGTGGAGGGGGTGTGGGGGGGGGGGGGGGGGGGGGGGGGGGTGGGGGATGTTCTGTTGAGAAAGCTATCTTTCATGAGAAGATGAGAAAGGGGCGTTGGAGCCGTCGGATTAATTTTTTGAGTGGTTGAAATTAGATTTGAATGAAATAAAACTAAAACCTAACAACTGAATTAATCAACTCAAAACTAATTTAAACCAACCCAAAAATTAATTTTAACCACCAAGAAGTTAATCTCATGGCTTTTGTACTCCCTTCTCACTAGATCGCCACTATTTAGATCATTTCATTATGATCTAAACATTTAAAAACCCCTACAAACCAATTTTGGCTAGGTTTCAAATGTTTTACACCGCTGAACTAACCAGCTTACTATTTAGGCCATCCGGATGAATAGGTAAAAAGTATTCAAAACACTTGATTTTTTGTTTATAATACTTGAAATAATATAAATCAACTTCTACGAAGTGGATCTTGTATTCGAATGTCGGAGGGTTGAATTATATATATACACACACTTGTGTCCTTTCAAAAGGATTTGATCCCGAATCTTTCCCGCTCAAATTTAAACCTCCGATATTCGAATACATGATCCACTCCATTGAATTTGATCTATATTATTTCAAGTATTTATAAACAAAAAGTCAAGTGTTTTTTAATACTTTTTGCTCATACATCAACTAGGAAAAAACGGACGGCCTAAATAGTGAGTTGGTTAGTTTAACGGTGTAGAACATTTGAAATCTAATAAAAATTGGTTTGTAAGGATTTTTGAATGTTTAGATCATAATGAAATGGTCGGATCGAGAATTTGTATCTCTAAAGATATAGATCTAATCAACTCACTACTTTCAGCCGTCTATTTTGCGCCGCTTGATGGATAGGCAAAAAGTATTTAAAATACTTGATTTTTGGTTTATACATACTTGAAATAATATAAATCAACTTCAACGGAGTGGATCTTGTATTCGAATGTCGGAGAGTTGAATTTGAGTGGGAAGGATTCGAGCTCAAATCCTTTTGGAAGGACACAATTCTATCTATAAATTAAACTCACTATTTAGGCCGTCCGGTTTCCCCTTACTTGATAGATGGGAAAAAAGTATTAAAAAAACTTGATTTTTTGTTTTATAGATACTTGAAATAATATGGATCAACGTCAACGGAGTGAATCTTGTATTCAAATGTCGGAAGGTTGAATTTGAGTAGGAAAGATCCGGGCTCAAATCCTTTTGGAAGGACACAACTCCATATATATATATATATATATATATATATATATATATATATATATATATATATATATATAGGGAAAAGTGTTCCTAGTAGGTCTTCTTAAATTGTAATCTAAGGACACGGCTTAAAACTCTAACATTCCGAATTTTTTTTTACGATCCGACCGCACATTATCATATTCATATTATAAGATGTATGCATATAAAACTCACGTGATTTGAAGTTTATTTATTCTATTTTCTTTGGGTTCAAACATTAACGGTTTTTAAACAGCTGAACAAAATAGAACGATTAGATCAATGAGTAAATGAACTTCAAATCACGTGATTTTTTATACGTACATCTTATAACATGAATATGATAATGTGCGGTCGGATTGTGAAAAAAAATTGTGATGTTAGAGTTTTAAGCCGTCTTCTTAAATTACAATCTAAGAGACCTATTAGGAGCACTTGACATACATACATATATATATATATATATATATATATATATATATATATATATATATATATATATATCCGGTGGGAAAGTTAGCTTAGGTGAGAAGATGAGAAGGGAGCACAAGAGTCATAGGATTACTATTGGGTGATTAAGGTTAGTTTTTTAATTGGTTAAGTTAGTTTTGGGTGGATTCATTTAGTTTTGGGTTTTAATTTTTTTTTCATCCAAATCAAATCTCAACCACTCAGAAGCTAATCTCATAGTTCCAATATTCCTTTCTCATCTTCTCATATAAACTAGCTCTCATTAGACACTCGACTGGATATCCGACGGTGAGGCTCGAAGCTGCGATCTCCAACTAGTTGGTCAAAAGGGCAAGTTTTGGTGAGTAAATCTTGCACGTGAATCATACAGCTGTTCGCGTGCAGTTTTCAATTGGCACCGACGCTGACCAAACTTTATTATTATTATTATTATTATTATTAGTAGAAGGAGAGAATGGGCACGTATGTTATTTTTATGTGGCCATTATTCATTCACAAAATCACAAATAAATCAAATCAAATAATGTGATGGTTCAAAAATGGTCAATTATCTTTCTTGACCTTCAGACACAGCAAACTATGATTGTGGGAAGAGGAAATATTTGCATGACAAACCCCTTCATATTATTGCAACTTTGAACTTAGTACTTGAAAATGACCAATTTATCCCACTCAAAACATTAATCAGATTGATAATCATATGGATCTCCTGTTTTTTTCCTTAAACAGAAATAAATTATATGGATTAAATTTTCAACAGATTGGACATTGAGAGTTGTGTTTTCTGTGTTTTGATGAAAAAGATAGGTGTAGAAGGTGTAAGAAGATAGGCTCAACATTTTAGCTCTCGGAGCTTTAGGTGGTGAAGAAAATGAAGATGATACAAAATGCTAAATGAAATTAATGAATGATTGGATAGTGTTGGTGTTTATGATCAAAACGTCGCTGTCAGGATCTTGCTCTTGATAGCATTTGGAACAGACAAATAAAATGATCAAGGCGTCAAAATAAAATAATGCAACAACACAATAAAAAACACAAGAGTTACATGAAAAATCTAAACGGAAAAAATTATGGATTGAGCTTGGAGCTCGGAGGGGGCTCTACTATGTTGGAATCAGTAAAAAGGTACAAGGCACACGGCACGCGCCCGCGATGCCAACTTCCGTCCTATACAGTTCACATGCCCATCTTCTACAAACTCAACGCTAGAGCTCTCCGCAAGAAAGACAAAGAAATTCTCCTCGACTCAAACACTCTCTATCTCTCAAAAGAAAATAAGAGGAATATTTTTCTTTTGCTTCTGCTTTCCCTTGGCTTACTTCTTCACAGCAAGGAGCATGCCTATTTTATAACTTGAGTGAACTTTCTGGGTCCTTCTTGTAATCTTCTCACTTCCATGCATGCATAAGAGTTCTTGGGAATTCACAAGTCTAGTCGGAAGGTTAAAACCCTTTGAACTTCTCTATGTAATACATGTACCCAGAATTGAATAGAAAGGAAACTTTAACTGAGCATAACTTCTTCAATGCTGCTCCGACTTTAGTGATTCAAAGCTTGATCTGCAGCTGGAATAATTTCCTACAACTTTTGTATTGAAGATCAAGTAAAATAGAGACTGTAACATGCTTGAAACGTTCATGCGAAATTGAATCCTGTTACAAAAAATTGCAACTTTGACTGAGTTGAAAATCAAGCCAGAAACCAACAATCTTTACCTTGATCAGATATCCGGTGCCATTTGAAATTGTTGAATATTTTATCAATTCCGGACTGCCTTCATTCCAGACTCGGTCGCTCTTCTGGAGTACTAGAGCGGACTCCGCACTCACCACCTCATTTCGGAGGGACACAGTGGGATCCGTTGTCACAACCTCATTTTGGAGTGACCATACTTCGGGATACCACGCTCCGTGGAATCATACTCCGAGATATCACACTCCGAAGTAGTAGAACTTGCTCCGCTGTCATGACCACACTCGTAGACCATACTCTAGATCGTCAGAATGGCCTTCGATGTTGCGACTTCATTCCAAAACGGCACAGTAGGATCCGCTGTCCCGACTTCACCCCGAGGCTGCAGAACGAGCTCCTTCTCCACCTTAATGAGCATCAACTCATATCCACGCACCTCGGTAGCCAGGTGCAATTGTCAACTAACAAGTTTTCAGATTTAACAAGCTTAAGAAATGCTTGAACTTCTCTGCCATAACTGGTTTAGTAAGGAAGTCGGACGCATTCTTCCGTGTGAACTTTCTCAACCTCGTTTTCTTTCGAGTTGACCCAATCTCGAATCTAGTGAGTGTGTGTGTGTTTAAGGTACAAGTGTAAAATAATAAACACAACACAGAAAACAGATGAAGATAAGAAATTTTTACATGAAAACTCAAATTGGGAAAAACCACAAGGAGGAGGAGGAGGAGGAAAATTTATTATAATTTGCCGGTTTACAGGAATTACATGTATGTATTGGTGTTTCTTTGAATTGGGATCTGATGGAAAGCCTAAAGTATTCGTGGAAGGCCTAGATCCTTTTTCTCTTGAAGAAGAAGGTCTATTTGTATTGAACTATAAGCCATGAGGTGAATAGGGCTTTCACGAGATTTGCATAGCTGCACGATTTTCATGTGCGAATTTATTGTAACGGTCGTAATTGCTAGCGTAATAGTTCAAATTGCATACATGGAATTTCGTAATTGTCTGCCTTGAATGCATGGGCATTACACGTCTTCATCGTGGGAGAGAAGAGACGACGTGAAAGCAGGCGGAGATTTCGGCGATTGTTATTGAGGGCTTCCGGGTGAAGTCGGGAATGTTGGACTGCTGGTGACTTTGGAGAGTGGTGCGTTCGGAATGGGAGGTTCCCCCAGGACAACTCTGAGTGGCGGAGTTTTGGAAGTTAACTTGAGTTCGAGCTGGAGTGATTCTGTGAATCATAAATGCTTTCGAGAGGGTCTGATGTGACGGAGACAGTTGATTATTGCGAAAACTTCAAAAAGAGAACTTAGTTGCTTGGACATGTGTAGGTACCTCGCTGAGAGTCAATTTTTGATCACTGCAATTTTATATATTCCTTAACTCCAAATAAGGATATTTTTGTAAGAAAAAGAAATGATACAAAAGAGGTTAGTATGATGTTATGTGACCATGAATATGGACAAAGGGGTAGATTTGACATTTTCAAAATCTTAGAAGAGATGGTGAACATGAAAAAGATTTAGAGAAGTGATTTTAAAATCAGTGTTAAAACTTGAGAGGAAGTCCAGAGAAATAGTTTATGAGAAGGGGGAACAAAAAAAAAAAAAAAAGATGAGACAAGCAAACAAAATTTCCACTTCTTGAAAAAAAATATTTGAAGACAATGTGCTTGACTTTCACACAGTTCAACCATGCATCATCCGCTTAAAAAGATAAAGGAGTCGTGATATGTGGTCACATTCTAGATCAGGCAATCAGAGCTCAGGTTTCACTTACTCATAAAACAATACCAGAAATAGCCAAAAAAAAAAAAAAAAGGAAAAGGAAAAAAATGTAAAGGGTATTTCGGGTCATAAAATTTCCAAAATCAAAAGAAATAATAAGCCGCTCAAAATCTAGTTTTCTAAAATCTAATTATTGGCAGACCTTGACATTCAAAGGGGGCCAAAAGGCAAATAATAGCAATTACTAATTTCCAGCTGTGGACCTGTGGTGGTGGCGCGTTGGACCCCACCATATAGAGAGAAGGAAGAAGGAAGTGAGAGAGATTCTTCTTCTCCGTCATCGACCCATGCCTTTACTTCCATTGAAAAACGAGGCCAACTCAAAAACAGGAGGCTAAACAAAGATAAAACCCCACCAAAACAGAAGAGAAACGTTTAAGAGAGATTAGAGAGAGAGAGAGAGGGAGAGAGAGAGAGAGAGAGAGAGAGAGAGAGGATGCCAGGGAGCCAAAATGGAGGAGGGTCAGGGTCAGGATCCTCCAAGCTTCAATCAGTCCATGGCTGTGCGCAGTCAGGGGATCTCATTGGCCTCCAGACGAGGCTGCAAGAAAACCCATCTCTTCTCAACGCAAGAAATTCCATTGTAACCCTCTCTTTTTCTCGTTCCCTTTTGTTTCATTTCGTTCTTGAATCTTTTTATGTGTCAAAGATTTCATCTTTCTTTCCAATTTATAGGTTCTTAAAATTTCAATGAATTGACTCCCTTCCGTGTTTGTTGTGAATCTTTTTGCTGTTCCTGAATTGGGTTTCTCTCAAACTGTCTTGTTTTTGAGAAAAGGAGGGATCTTTCTTCCATTTTCTTTTCTCTGTCTGTAATCATTTTTATGTTTATATGAAAATTTTGACTTCTGTTGAACTGGGTTTCTCTTAAAATGCATGCATCTAGGTTGGATTGCGCTAGCTGGGACTTCTAACTATTTATTATTCTTGGCCAACTGTTTTAATTGTACACTGTACTTTTCTTATTAGCGTTTGGGTTTGAATTTTGTGGGTAAAATAGCCTTTGACCTTATAATTTACTTTATATATCTAAGTATTTGATCTTGTATTTGGGAATTTTTTTTGCTTTAAATCAAATATTATTTTTGGCCACAATCTCATCTTGGGAAAATCCAACCATATATGAATCATCTAATGAAGGTGTTGAACATATTTTCAATTTTCTTAGCTGAGATCTCTGATACTAAACTGCAACAGGGCTAAAGATCCGCGGTAATATTGTTGATCACCTTTTCTCTTCTCTTCATTATAGATGTCACAAACACCTCTGCATGTAGCTGCTGGGAATAACAATGTCGCTATTGTCAAATTTCTGCTTGAGTGGAAGGGCACGGAGAAGATTGAATTGGAGGCCAAAAACATGGTAAACTAGAATTATAATACTGTTCATGTGATTATATATCACTCTGAAATATTACTCTCATTAGTACTTTCTTATTAACTCCTTGAATGCTGTAAATTTTCTCAGTATGGTGAAACACCTTTGCACATGGCAGCAAAAAATGGTTGCAGTGAATCAGTGCAAATGCTTCTCATTCATGGTGCTTTTCTAGAGGCTAAAACCACTGTGAGTATTGTAATAAGAATTTTATTATGGGGCTTTGTTCTTTTCATTTCCCAGCTGATATGATGCAATGAGACCTCAATTGGTTTTAAATTAGATCCATTAAACTCAATATGTTTTTTAATTGATTGCAGAATGGAATGACTCCGCTACATTTAGCTGTCTGGCATGCTCTTCTAGCAGATGATTGTGTCACTGTTGGAATATTGTTAGAATTTAGTGCAGACTGCAGCATCAAAGATGATGTATGCTTTTTATCATAAACAAATTCAAGTTCAACAAATCATTTAGCACCCATATCAAAAGAAAGTGTCACTAATTTGTTTTGTTTTGTCATACTGTAGGAAGGAAAGACTCCAGTGGATCATGTTTTGCATCATGGAGGTGGTGGCGATAAATTGCAGGAGCTCCTGACCCAGTACAGTCAAGAGCAAAAGAAGCGAAAAGCTATGTTTGGTGATGCTAAAGACAAGATGGAAGAGTTTGAAGCAGCTATGTCAAAGATTGTGGGTCTGCAGGACCTTAAATCACAATTGTACAGATGGGCCAAGGGAATGCTCTTTGATGAGAAGCGGAGAGCTCTGGGCTTAAATATCACTGCTAGAAAGCCTCCTCACATGGCATTTCTTGGCAACCCCGGAACAGGTAATACATTATTGAAGACAGCATTATGGTTGTTTTAAGTCCTACTTATACAGAATCACAATCTCAATCAGACAACAACATTTTCAAGTACAAGTCAAGATTTATTTGACTGCCCACATGCTTCAGTCATCTAATTTTAGTTGCCCATTATAATTGGGTGAAAAAACCATTTGAGACTGAGATGCTTCTGTTTTAACTTAATATTTATGTCAAGAAGTTGGCTTAAAGTGGAGAAACTTGAGTGGACGTTTGTTATTAAATTTCAAACATGCCATGGCATGTGTTTTGGTAAGAAAATCTAAGTTACTGAAGCCAACAACTTAAGACTTGCAGGACTTTTCAATTTCCTCAGGTAGACAGTAACCCTTACATAATCATGCATTTTTGTAAAAAGTCTCAGTTATTGAAGAAAAAGGGGGAAAAAAAAACAAAGTATAAAAAAGTTAATGGTGAGTACAACTTAGACCAATATTCCATTTAGTTCAATGGTGACATGATAATTATCTGTCCCAGCTTCTAGTAGTCAATTTTGTAGTTAGTGTCATGAGAAGTAGCTGTTGTGTCTCCTTCCTTTTAATGTCATATGTCAAATGTTTATGCTGTCTGTCACTGTGAAAAATTGATTGCTTTTATTATGAAAAATAAACAATTTATTTCGAAAAAATGAAAAGAACTGCCATGAAATGGATACTAGATGAACTTTAGGCCGACTTTTCTGTCGGGCAGTTTAGATGTCTGTGTCTGATGTTATACTGAAACTAGAACTTCGATTGGGGAGGATATTTGGTTAATTGATAACTTGTGCTCTAGGAATCATGTTATTATTATGCATTACTTGAAACAAGTGACTGGTATCTAAAATCAGCTTACGCATCTGCTCCAACAGTATCCAGATCAGCTTTTTCCTAGTGCAGAAAAAACTGTGTTTCTAACTTCAGTTTATTGAGTCCTCGTTTATGATAGTATTTATTTGATTTTGTGGATCTTCCTCTCCTTTGATGCAACACTAAACGACACTTCTGGATATTTGGTATTTGATAGGTAAAACCATGGTAGCTCGAGCCCTTGGAAAACTCCTTCATATGGTTGGAGTTCTACCCACTGACAAGGTAACTGAAGTGCAACGGACGGATCTTGTTGGAGAATTTGTGGGGCACACAGGACCAAAGACCAGGCGAAAGGTATGCCTGCCTGTGCTTGAATAAATACATATTACCTTGCACCAAGAGGCCTTGCAGTTTTAACATTTCTTTCTACTCTGTTTCTGCTGAATATCAAACGACCTTATATTCAGTATCGTACTCCAAGACTGCTTGGTTATATCTATCCTTAAAATTTGTTCCTGATTTCCCCCCTTTTGCGATAACAGGATAGAGCGTTATGGACTCTCTAATTTGTTACTTGAGCACTATCGGTTTATGATCATAGCTTTTTGTCTGATATTTGTCCTTTAAACCAATAAACATGTGACGATATACTGGATGTATTTAACAGATAAAAGAAGCGGAAGGAGGAATTCTTTTTATAGATGAAGCATACAGGTTGATACCAATGCAGAAATCAGATGACAAGGACTATGGCATAGAGGCATTGGAAGAGATAATGTCAGTGATGGACAGTGGGAAGTTGGTGGTTATATTTGCTGGGTACTGCGAGCCCATGAAACGTGTGATCGCATCGAATGAAGGTTTTTGTAGAAGAGTTACAAAGTTCTTTTATTTTGATAATTTCAATACAAATGAACTTTCTCAGATTTTGCGTCTGAAGATGAAAGATCAAGATCAGAGTAGTCTTCTATATGGGTTCAAATTGCACCCGTCTTGTACAGTGAAGGCGGTTGCAGAATTGATTGAAAGAGAGACCACGGAGAACCAGAGGAAGGAGATGAATGGAGGTCTAATTGACCCATTGCTCGCTAATGCCCGGGAAAATTTGGACCTTAGGCTTGACTTTGATTGCTCGGACGAACAAATTTTGGTTACAATTACAATGGAGGACTTGGAAGCAGGACTTCGGTCATTCTCGCAATGAGCAGATTCCTAGTGTTGCTTTAGCATGGGTGCTTTTTCGGAAGTCAAGCTCCAGTGATCTTCTAATGAAAGGGGCTAGGGGGTTTGGACAGAGCTGTGGTAGCCCTCCTCAAAGCAGTTACAGCAGAAAACTTTGGGGAAGTTCAGTACAGAATTATTTATGAATTAACCATTCGTTTAGTTCAAATTAATTAATAAACGAAATTTATTATATTGTGTTACATGAAGTGAAACCATTTTTGATTAGTTAATTTCTGGTGTAACTGTGTCTTCTGATTGCATTGTATTCAGTTATGTGTAAATTTTTTCTTTCATTATTCATCCCTTGTTCATTTATTTATGGGAGTGAAGGAAGAATTGAGGTGGAGTCAAACCTGTGATGGAACAAACAGAATTGAGGTGGAGTCACATGTTATGAAGTCTTGAGTCAGATTTGAGTTAGAAAGGTCGAGGCAATAACATTAATGTTTTATTAATGTACAAATTGAGCCAGTAGAAACTATTTGGTAATTGAGCTCCTTTCCTGCCCAATTTCTATGATTGATAACTTGGATGACGCAGCTGATTAAAATCCTTTCCCAACCAACACTACTATTATACTGCTGATTGAAATCTTCTCCATAGATGACTACTAGCTGCAGCTCCAGTTTTATAATTGATCAGTATTTCTTGTTTATTTCTGTGCAGTGAGCACTACTATTTTACCTGCAAATGATGCAGTAAGGTGTAACTGCGGAACCCAACAAATATTCTCTCTGTTCCAAGAGAATTTATTCTCATCGAAGTTTACTCACCAACAAAGCAAGTGACCATTCATTGGTGTTGTTGATGTTTCAGTACTTCAACTCTTTCCTGATGGGAATATACTGAACATTACGCAGAGAATTTGCTTGTAGAAGAAGAGTCCTGTGCCAAAAATGAAGCAAAGTAATAAAATATTAAAGTCGTCAAAATCTATCACACAATCTCCAACTACCATCCCATTGAGACTTTTCTTTTTAGGAACAGCAGTATGCAGTTTTTGGACACAGCACATGCCACTCTGGATCCCAATGCGTATTACCACAGAAATCACTACTCAGAACATGGAGAAGTCATCACAATACCATTTTTTCTTCTACCCTCCACATGCTTCCTCATGTGCACATAAATATAAAACCTTGCTTATGTTAAACTAAATAAATACAATGCTTAAGTTACAAAAGGAACACATGAGGAGAAAAGAGTTCCTGTGATGACGAGCGGAGTCGTTCCAAACTCAATAATTGTTGTCTGGGTGGTGGTTTCTATTCTTCTATTAGATCTGCATCAAGCATTATCAGCAGGTCGGCAATGAATGCACCTCTGACCTCCATTTTTATGGCTTACATAACTTCAGTTTGGTCTGTGCCAGAACTTGAATGGCAAACTTGGCTGCCATCAGAGAGGAGAGATGATTAAACCAGAAACACTTGTGCCACTTTTGATCTGATAACTTCTGCTTTAAACCATCCAAAATCCACCATAACTTCTTTCAAGTTCAGCCACAAAAAGAATCTGAATCATGTGAAGTGCCCTAATGATATAACCCAGATCACCTGAAATTTGGTACAGACCCTCCAGTATGCCCCTTTCCTCTTGAATACGGTCCGAATCAGATGATGTACTGTGAATATTGCGGCATCCAACAGTTCTTCAAAAAGTGAGAACTACCTTGGCTTCCATCTGAGATGCAGCAGAACTCAAACCGAGCAAGTCCTTGCCAGAGAGCAAAGCTCTGCTGAATGCTCCTGATGTGACCGTGAAAAAGTTTCCCCAATCAATTTCTTGATAAATGCTCACTAAAACCTGTGATTATCCAACAAAGTGAAATACCGAAGGTATCAGGATAGAAATGCAGTAGATATCATACTGGACAAAGTGAATCAACGAAGCTATCAAGAAAGCTACGCAATATATGTTATTCTACCTGACTAAGTGAAATAACAAAGGGTATCTGGATAGCAATGCTAGTAGATCGTCTTAAGTGATTCTTTGTCCACACAAGAAGAAAGCTGAAGTTTATAGCTGCATATCATGGAATGTGCCAAAAAAATTAGAGTTCATGCAAACGGTGTCATGAATTCATTGCCCATGCATGATGCATCAAAAAAGAGAAAAAGAAAGGAAATGAGTAAGGAAGAATTTGTAGAAATGATTTGTGAACGTCAAAGTATATAGAAACCAGCTAGAAAAATTTGAAGAACCAAATTCATTGCCCATGCATGATGCATCAAAAAAGAGAAGAGAAAGGAACCAGAAAAGAAGATTTTGTAGAAATGATTTGTGAACATCAAAGTATACAGAAACCAGTAACAATTTTGAAGAACTAAATTCAAATCAATATAACTGGCTGTGAAGTTCTTCTCTAGAGCCGAAAAAATGCAAATTATAGCAATATTCACTGGTCTCAGTCGGCCTACCAGATTTTTAGTGGCAAGCTCTCGTTTTTCCATAATTTCTTAGCCAAGATACCAGGAGGATACCGTTCCGGGCGGATTCGAACCATCACGTAGTCTTCTACGTTAAAATCATGTGCTTTCTTGTACAAATCTGCATAGGCTTTATACTTTGCATATTTTTTTGAATTTGATTGCTGATCTCCTTATGCAAGTCATGAATATGCGATGCAAATGATGCAGCTGACTCAGACATCCTAGTATGATGGGGTACCATGGAAATTAAATTTACAAGTTGTCTAGATTGATAACTATGCACTACCACAAATGGACTTATTCATATGCTTCTATTGACAGAACTATTGTATGCAAACTCAACGGTAGGTAATACAAGATCACATATTTTTAGATTTTCACCCACTAGACATTATAACAGATTACCCAAACTCTTATTGAGTACTTCAATTTCTTCATCAGTTTGTGGGTGAAGGCAGTAGAAATTGAAGTTTAGTCCCCATTTTATGCCACAAAGTTTTTCAAAAGTAACTTGTGAACTTAATATCCCTGTCAGAGACAATTGTTTTGGCAGCCCATGTAACCTAACAACCTCATCAAAATAGATCGTAGCGATCCGAGTGCATCTGAAGTCTTAGAACATGGGCAGAAAGTGGGTCCTCTTGGAGAAATGGTCCAAACTACAAGTATGGAATCATGTTTTCTTGCGGTTTTCGATAGACCCAGCACGAAGTCCATACTGATATCTTGCAAAGGAAATTTGGAACTGGAAGGGGAGTTTAGAGACCAATGTTTTGGTTTCGTTGCTTGGCGAGTTGACATGTGCGATATTGACTAACAAGCCTTACAACATCTCTCTTTAAACCTGGCCAATAAAAATGATGTTCCACAGTATCAATTGTTTTATTTCGGCCAAAATGTCTAGCAAGCTCCCAGCGTGTAATTCTCATACTAAAAATTCTCTCAAGGAGGTGCGAGGGATACACAATATACGAGAGCGGAATAGATACTCATCTTGCAAGAGAAAGTCATCAACCTCATGTGTCAAACTATCCCTTAAGACAGTGTATATATTTTCAAAATCAGGACATGACTAATAAGTGTCTTTGATCTTTTCAAAACCAACCACTTTAGTACTCATGACTGAAAATAAGGCGCGATGACGCCTAAGTGCATTAGTGACCCTATTTTTAATCCTGGCCTTATACTTGAGGACATAGGTGTAATCTTGAAGGAACTCAACCCACCTAACATGTCTTGAATTCAATTTTTTTTGAGAATTGATAAATTTAAAGGCTTCATGGTCTGAATAAATAACGAATTCTTGCGGTAATAAGTAATGGTGCCAGTAACGCCGAGTTTGAACTACCGCATAAAACTTCTTATTGTAGGTGGAGTACCGTTGCCGAGTATCATTTAACCTTTCGCTAAAATAAGCAACATGGTCTTTCTGAAATCACCTAGGGGGGTGAATAGGTGATATGGCTAATCTAGAAACTAAATGCGGAAATTAAAACTAATTTGCAACTACACTTAGTACAACCAACAAGTGTAGCCGAATTTCCCGTGAAGGGCTCTGGACTAACTCCTCTTGATTCCTCTGAATAAGAGTTGATGTGCTATATGAAGTTTTCGTGGTTAAGCACAAGTGAGGCACACAAGCAAACACAACTAAGCATATAAGGATAAGCAATATGAATTTATGCAAGGCACAACACAAGCATATAAATATGATATGAATGATATGAATGATGCACAACACAAATAAAGAGAGAGAGAGAGAGAAAAACGCAAACACGAAGATATATTCCGAGGTTCGAGCCCCTAGCTCTACTCCCCGCCTTAACCGAGAAGGATTTCCAATCCATTAGGATTACCGAACTCCTCTCTCAACCTTACAAATGCCACCGAGGCAATACAAACACAATCCACCTCACAAAGAGGGATGGGCCCTTAGCCAAACAATCACAAACTCAACCTCTACCAAAGAGGGAGCAAAACACCACTCCAATCAACCTCTACCAAAGAGGGATACAACAAAACAAGGAGGGTTTACAACAAGTGGTATGTCTCAACCACAAACCAATTTCTTTCCCACAAATAATTGATCCTATAGAATAGGATAGAGGATATAGCTCAAGTGTGGAGAAAACCAAGAGTTTGGAAATCAAAAACTCAAAGAAAAACTCTAGGAAAACTCTAGATAAAATAGATAATTAAGATCAAAACAATTCCCTAAGAATTTCCTTTTCAAAATGATTTTTCAACTCTTTTTTAAACAAAGCAAAGATCAAATCTTTTAAGCTCTAAAAACTCTTTTGAATCTTGAAACAAAACACTAGAAGGTAGGAAATTTTGGCTCATGAAAACTTAGTTAAAAATCCCCAAGAAATGGGGTTTATATAGGCCCCAAACAAATATAGCCGTTGGCTGAAATTTTTCAGCCAGAACAGTTGGCGGTCGACCGCCCGGTCGACCGCCAACGGTCAAAAATATGACCGTTGGGCGCCAGCGGTCGACCGAAATTTTACAGAGAGCAGAGTTCTCTTGCCGGTCGACCGCCCGGTCGACTGGCCAAACGTGCACAAGGCTGTGCACGTCGGTCGACCGACCGGTCGACCGACTCTGGGTCCCGGTCGACCGACGGTCGACCGCCAGAGCCTAGCAGCCAGGTTTCTGGGACAGAAAACAGGGTTTAAAATAATTCTAAAATTTTTTATAAATCTTCTAAAATTTCATAAAAATAGTTTTGTCATTTTACATGGATATACAAACGTGTGATAAATATTTCAAGACAAATATCAAACATTTTGAACCATTTTTGTGTCTTGCAAATATTATAAAAAACCAAAACTGTGTTTTACAAAATATAGATTTTTCAATACATGAATAGGAAAGTCAAAATAAGTTTGTCTAGGAAGTAAGCATGCATGTATAGAATGAATCTACTTTACATAAACCAATTAAACTTGTTTTGATCTACTATTCATGAAAACAAATATCGGTTAAACTAAAAACCGAAAAACCAATATCCATAAAACATTAAACGTGTGTGTTATGAACTTGAGCATATCAACTATCTAATCTTTACAAATGATCTAAACACACAAACTAAAATAGGATACCTAAGTCTTCTTGACGATCTTCCATCTTCAAGTCAACTCGATCCAAACCGTGATCCACGAGCTAGACTCCAACGAGTGCTAAGTATCATCATGATGCTCGGGCTCTGGAATCACCATATGAAAGCTTCCAAACCTTCTTGTTGAAGCTAATCACCTACTAATATCTTGAATAAAGATCTAAAACTAAAATCACAAGATTATTAGTACACATAATTACATGAGTTAATCATCATCAAAACTAGAGTGGAAGGCCTCTGGGCCAACAATCTCCCCCTTTTTGATGATTGACAAAACTCATGGAGTTATATGTGCATGGATTAAAGTTAAGCTTCAAAGAAGCTCCCCCTTAACTCATGCATAGCAATAAATAAATAATAAGATATGGAAATGAAGCACATAAATTAACTAAACATGTATGCAAATATAAGATGCCAAACAAGCATAGAAAAACTCATCAAATTCTTATCTCCTTATATTTGCAAAACAAAATATATATGCATAAACATAAATCCTTAAAACATGCATATATATATGATTGGTAGTGAAAAGTGCATTTTTATTATTACATTTACCATCACATTTTCATATTTATTCCTATAATTCTGCACATTACTAATATTTTATTATTTATTGTGTACAGGCCTTGAGAAATAAAAATAAAGGAATAAAGCCTCAAAAGAAGCCCAAAAGCCCATGTTTAAAGCCTAATACAAAAGTTGCAATTATCAAATATCAAAATTGCAATTACTAAGGGCAATAGTTGCAAATACTAAAAGAAGAGGGAAGGATAGACTTCTATTCAACCCTAAATACTTGCAGGATGAGAATAAAAGCCAAAGAAGGAGAATTTAAGATCACAAATTCGTTGATAAAAGATTTGAATTTAGGGTAACTTGCTTCCCAAGTTATCCCGAAAATCCAAAATAAGGAGTCAGGATTCATCTTCCAGAAGAATAAAGCCAGATGGACGGACCAGAGGGTGCCACGCGCGAAAACGCGTGGCCAGCCGACATCACTTGGCCACAAAAACGCGGCCCAAGCCGCGTTTCCGCGGCATTCCTGTCTTATCCCGCTATCAGTTTTCGTGGAGGAGTCGTTCTGGGACTCTACTTTCTTTTGTACCTATAAATACCCCTGCAGACGCAACAGAAAGGGCGTACAGCGAACTACAGAGCAAAAATTTAGGGTTTTTAGGCTTTCTTCTAGTTTATAGTTAGGTTTCTATTTTTCTTTTGTAATTTCTATTTTTTTTAAGAGAGAGAGGCCTATGTTGAGCGTGACACCGATGCACCCTCCTCTTTTCTGCCATTGATTAAAGCAATAAAGGTATATTTTTCTTATGTTCATTGTTTTACTTTTCTTTTCGTTTTCTTTTCCTTTTCTATTTTATCTCTGTGGTTGTTATGAGCATGCAAGTGATTTCCGAAGCGAAAGTATAACGAGTCTTAGCGAGTGCCAACGATACTTCATGGAGATGTTCTCCTCCTCAAGGTCCGTATCACTTCATTCTTACCCAGCTTGATGATATAATGCGAATAGGGGACTGAACTCGATCCTATGGTTTATGCGTTGAACGCCTCCTAAGCAAGGTAGAACATGTAAGGTTTTCACGTATTTTCTCAACCAAATTAAGGTAAGTGTTCCTTTCTTTTCTTTTCTTTTATTTTTGTAGATTAAATCACCATCTACCAACTCTTTCTTTTCCGACTCTTTGTAAATACCGCTTCTATTTCTCCATCTTCTTAACCTACCGCTTTCTTTCTAACCTAACTTTTCCTTTTATTAACTAAAAAAAAGAAATTTTTAGAGAACTTACTTAAACGCTTCCATCGCTAGTCCCTCCCTGAGGATCACAACCCGCATAGCCATTGCTACCGCGGATTAGAATTGAGCACTCTGCACTATTGTTTTAAATTCTGATATTCTATATTTGTGTGCAGGTAAAATCTCAATCAAAATTTTGGCGCCATTACCGGGGAGGGACGGTAAGTTTATCTCTAAAAATTTTTTTTTTTAAACTAATTCTTTTATTCTTTCTGTTTGCAGGTTTGGAGAACAGGAAATAGCAGCAAGGACATATAGCAACTCTGTGCCTCTGCCCTCGAAGGCAGAGCAGCAGAAACTACTACCTTGCCGCGCAGACGCGGCAATAGCCGCGGATCCGCGGCAGTAGTAGAGAACTACTTACTAAATTTTCTGCAGGTTGCTGCAATCTGAAATTTGATTTGTCAGCTCTGTTATATTTGTTCTGTGATAAACCTACACACTGCTAATTAATCAACAGTAAAATACTTGTTGTAAAAGATAAAAAATGATTAGACGTTTGCATTTTAGGCACGTGTCTTTTCAATTCCTTTATTTTACTGTTGAAGAGTGCTGGAGCAAGGTACATTCGCATTTCATGTAGAATAGGACTCATCTCTTGGTTGATTTTCATTGCTTTGAGTGAATCTTATTTACATATCTTGTACACTTGCACAAACTTATCTTAAGGGCACTAACCCATAACAAGATAAGGTGGGGATTTAATCACCCTTCCTTGGCCCAAAAATCATATTCCAAGCACTCACTAACCCAAGCCTAACTAAAAATAAGTAGACGTTGGCCCTAGGGACATCTCAGACTCAATTAGGAGATTATCCTAAGGGGGAACAGTGTTGGAATTTGACTCCTGCCAAATCAGTGTCTAGGAAGGGGATTGAGGGCCGAAAGCCCGAAGATTGGTGGTTATTTAATTAAGGAACGTCTTTGACGGAAAACCTCCCACCAATCTTGCCCTGACCTGGCTGATTAACTTATGGTCAAAGTCTACACCTTACGTCCCGTGGACAGTCTAACCAGTTAGGAGTCGTCTAGGTCATAGGTCTACCCTAACTTAGGTTAGAATTTTTTCTTTTTTTTTTTTCTTTTTCTTCTTTGTTTGTGTTTGTGTGATATGGCATATAATAATAATTTTTCCAATTTTAATCCATATTACACACCATCCTCTTTTTCAGATATCACCAACCCGGCATATCATAACTTTGACTAACCTAGTGTGCCGGAATGGTCTTATCCGAATGACTATAACCCATGCACCCCATCTTATGACCATAATTTTCATACCGCTTTCAACTCTTCACAGAGTTCATAGGGTTTCGCTTCCCCCGAGTCCAATTTTCAACCAACTTGTCCTCCATATCCACCTTATCCACAATATTCCCAAGAGTCATACTCAGATCCACCCATTCAGAATAGAAAACCATCTATCCGGGAAATGATGAGTATGCAGGATTCCAAGCAACGATCACCATCAATCTTAGACATGATGATGTGTGAGTCAACCGACTCACAACTTCATCACGATTGTCCCAATTACACTTCCACTTTTTAAGTCCAATCACAAAATGATGCACCAATTGACTATGAAAAGATGCTTAAAACCATGACTCAGGCTAGATTAGCTCGTGATCATGAAATAGATATGATGTTTCAATCTTTACGTTCTCACCGTCCGGCCAATTCTGCTTTCGCTGACCACTCTCTTAGAGCCGAAGAGTCACGTTGCTTTGGACAACAAGATTCTAATTCAGTACCATCATTTGAGCTTGCCGAAACTCCAATTGATAGTTTGGCAAGTTATTCCTTTCCTGAAATTGAACTTGAGCATGAATATGATCCTGATCTCCCACTTGGTGATTCAATTTTACTTTCTGATTCAATAATGACTCCGGTGTCTCCACCTGATTTTACTTTTCCCAAGTCAACATTGGATCCTGTACCAATTCATCATGAAATTGAATCACCCATTTTTGATGATCATATTGAACTTGACCAATTTTGTAAATTTGAAAGTCCCATGGATAAATTGGCAAGTTCTCATTTTTATGATATTGAGTTCAATGAGATATGTGACCTAGATTCTCAAATCTGTGATCAAGTTCAAATTCCCGAATCATTTTGACTCCTGTTTTGTTACCTGACTTAGGTAATCTTTTAGAGTCAGTTTTGATTCCCACACCTATCATTCCTGAACTTGAATCACCAACATTGAGTCACATTCCATTTTGGGAAACTGATTGTGGACTTGAGTTTCAGCTTATTGATTTGGACCCACTTCCTGAACCTAGCCCGACTCCTGAACCCTTACTTGATTTAAGTTTCTTTCCTGAGTCGGTATTCGTTCCCATACTTACGACGTCCAAGTCAATCATTCCATCTTTTCACACTCCATTTTGGGACAAGGCGGTTGACACAATTGACTCTGAATATAATTATGAATTATGAAAATTTGATAGGGTGAAATTGCTAAAAAATGATCATACTTACATTTTAGTGGGTTATACAAGGGAAATTTCTGGTAGGTTCCTCCAAATACTACTTTATCTTGATTGGATAGCAACGCTTGGCCCAATTAGACCACCACCGGAACCACCACCTTAAGGTAACTTCTGCCTTCCCTTCTTCTTTTTCATGCATATATGCATTCATTCATACATTGAGGACAATGCATGAGATAAGTATGGGGGTAGGCCTTACTAACATACTAACATAGTTAGAAACTAACCAAAATTTGCTAATAAAAAAATTATAAAAAGGACAATATTTTGACTTATCTTTTGAAAGAAATCTAAGTTAATCTTAAGAATTAGGAAAATCATGATTAGGATTTCTAAAAATTGGTCAAAATAAATAAATTGTTGAATTTTTAGGTATAGGAGGAGAAATTGAATAATTAATTAGTCTTGATTTTTACCTTAATAAAATGTGCATACCTAATGCATATCTAGGATTCTAAGACAAAGACCCTTGTGCCTCATAAAAAAATTAAAAAAAAAAATCACTAATTAAGCTGGATACATGTGCCTCGAGAAGCATAAGTATTCACGCCTAAAGGTGAGTTTATAAATAAAGTCCTTAGTTTTGTGGCCTAATTCACTCGAATTTGAGTCCGCGGGGTGTTTTCTCACCTGGTGCCATAAAGCCGACCGGTTTGGGAGCCACCGACTTTAAGTTCGCTACATGGGTGGATTAGAAAGCCTAAGAAACTGAGAAATATTATATATGTATTAACACATCTAATAGTCAATTAGTTAGGTATGAGGGCCTCAAGAAGCCTTGATACTTACACGAAAGAAAATTAGATGAGCTATATATATTAAAAAAAAAATCATAATAATAATAAAGAGGCATAAAAGTCCAAGTTAAGGAATTCCTAGATTCACAAGGGTGCATATGACTTTTGGTAACGAAAAAAAGACTATACTAAAATTCAATTTTGATCCTTACCTAAAATGGATAACAATTTACTTTATAAAGACTAAGTTTAAGAATGAATAAAAATGATAACCCTAAAACTTATAGACTACTTAGTCTCTTCAAACGTATTTCAAATATTTTTCTTTTTATGGATTTTGTGGGTGTAATCCGCTGAAAACCCTCACGAGACAACACTCGTCCTTTAGGGTAACCTAGGGGTTTAACGGCTTGTTGCATGTGATTAGTATCCAATATTGCATTTTTTACATCATAATTCCCATACATATTACAAATAAATATGTGATTTTTACTCCTCTTCTCTACATATTTGCAGGTACACACTTAAAGGAGAGATAGCCAATTAATCACCTTAATTAGCGATAATTAAGTGATTAATCAAAGATTAAAGAGAAGCCAAATTCAAATCCAGATCTAGAAAGATCCGCGCGCCCAAAGAAAGATCCAGATATACCACGTGGCTAACCTCCTAACAAACAAATCCTACCAGAAAATCTGGGCTCAACGGCCCAGATTTTGCCGCCAACTTGCAAGATCCTGGAGATCCGGCGGCAGTTACAAGTCTGTTTGGCCTCGGATTTTGCGCCAACAGAATATCTTCTGGATCCTTCACCTGGGTCTATAAATACCTGGACTTGGACCTGCGAGCTGGGACTGATCAGAGAAGAGAGGAGATTAGCTTAGGATTGTTATTTTCATGTATTTTTCTCTTTAGGTTTTGTTCTTGTAGTCCCTCTTCTCTATCCCTAGAATTCAATGTAAAAGAGAGAGAGTGTGAGAGAGAGAGCTTGTAATGATCAATGGTGACAATTGAAGCTATGCAAGGATTGATCCATCCTCCATTCCTCTACTTGAGTTTGATTCTAGTTTCTTGCTTTCTTTACATGCTTTCTTACTTGCTTTCTTTACTTTCATGCAATCTAATTCAAGCTTTGTTTTAGTTCTTTAATGGCTTCTTGTAGCTAGATTTTCATTCCATGTACTAGTTAACCACTAGCTTAGCCTCTTAACTACTCATGGGTGATTGCTTTTGTTAATCTTGCAAGTGTATGATCTTCTCTTCTCCGATGGTTAAACCACCATCTTGCAAATGAGAAAGTAATTAGGTCAACACGTGAGAGGAATTCTAAGCCTATGGAGTGACAACATTAGGCAAAGCTTTCATTATCAAGGAGTTTGGTAAGCTTTGGCAAGCTAGCAAGGTAATCTAGTCTTGGATCACTTTCTTTAAGTTTTCTTATTCTTTTCTTGTGAATACAATATCCACATCACTTCTTGATTTCTTTTCCACTTCCACATGAACATATCCATCTTCTTTTGGTTTCTTTTGCATTTGCATCACTAAGTTTATAATCAAGAGAAGACTACTAGTTTTATCACTTCACAACCATACGTGTAAAGCTTCCATCGCTAGCTCTTCCCGTGGATTCGACCCGTTGAGCCAACGCTATAACGGTAGTATCGTGGGTATATTAAGCACATTTAAGCATTTCAATTGATTCATAGATAATACATATTTTGAGTGCTACTTCCCAACACGATCAATTTTTGGCGCCGTTGCCGGGGAGAGCGACGTATTTTTTTTTGGTTTAAAGTGAAGTACTAAACTATTATTCTTCTCTGTTGCAGGCTACAGGAGAAGAAAACAGGAAATTATTTACTGCAGTAACATCTAAGTGAACCTGGCCCTCTGCTCAAGAAAGCAGAGGCCAGGATTCTTTAATTGAGCCGCGGATCCACAAGAATAGCCGCGGGAACGCGGCAGTTCTGAGCTCAATTCTCTCCAATTTTCTGCAGGGCTCTGTTGCTGCAAAAATACTGCTGTTTCTATACTTGAAATCCTGTGTTGTTCACTGTATTCCTGCTTAATTAAAAAACAGTAAAAAGTTGGGTGATAATTGTTAAAAATTGTTTAGACACTTGCATTTTAGGCACGTGTCTCTTCAATTCTTTACTTTTACTGTTGAAGAGTGCTGGAGGCAAGGTACGTGTTTGCATTGCATAATAGACTAGGACAAACTCTTGCTTGATTTTCTGGCTTAGAGTGAATCTTGGTTATTTTTCTTGTACACTTGCACAATTCAATTCTAAGGGCATACCCGTAAATAAGATAAGGTGGGGGAGGTCATTACCCTTTCCTTAGCCCGAAAATCATTTTCCCAAGCACTCACTAACCCAAGCCCTAATTTAATAAAAAAGTAGACGTTGGCCCTAGGGACATCTCGGACTCATCTAGGAGATTATCCTAAGGGGGAAAAGTATTGGAATTTAACTCTTGCAAAATCGGTGTCTAGGAAAGGGGTTGAGGGCCGAAAGCCCGAAGGTTGCTGGTTACTTAATTAAGGAACGTCTCCGGACGGAAAACCTCCCACCAACCTTACCCTTCCCTGGCCGATTAGCTTGTGGTTAGAGTCTACACTAAACCTCCCGTGGACAGTCTCTTTGTTAGGAGTCGTCTAGGTCTAAGTCTACCCTAACTTAGGTTAGAATTTTCTTTTCTTCTTTTGTTTGTTTGTTTGTTTGTTAGTTTGTTTGTGATTGTGTGATATGGCTTATAATTACAATTCTTTCCATCCATATGTCACACACACTCCATATTCGGATAATTCCAACCCGGTGTTTTATAATATGCACCAACCACATACACCGGGTTGGCCTTATCCGAATCAATACGACCCATACACCCCATCTAACGATTATAATGTCCAAAATAATTTCAACTCTTCATCGAGTCATTGGGGATTCCAGTCCCCCGAGTTTAATTATCAACCTCCTTGTCCACCATTTCCACCAAGTCCACAATATTCACAAGATTCATTTCCCGAGTCCACTTCATATACTCCTTTTTCTGAACCAATTGAAGAAAAATCTGAGTTACTAAGGAGTTTAGAAGCTAACTTACAGAGAGCTGAGCAAACATTTCCAGAATCTTTTCCCTCTCCAATTCCACCGTATTTTCAAGAGTCCTACTCAGTTCCACCATTTCCTAATAAACAACCATTTGTCATGGACACGAGTAAAGATCTCTTGTGTGAGTCCACTTTTCCATCACCACCCATTTTTGACTCACACGATTCACAAAATTTCCAATGTCAAGATTCCTATACTCCCATTCTAGAGCAGCCATCTGTAGATCTATCACATCTAGAAAAGAGTATAGACATCTTGCAAGAGTCTTTCTTACAATATCAAACAACACGTACCGAGTCTTTCAATAGTGTGAAAGATCAATTGGATAACCTTCTTAGGAAAGAGGAAACTCTAGCCTATCAACATTTGACTAATCCAATTGTACCACACTCTATTGATATGACTCAAGACTCTTGTCATCTTGGAAATCCAGATTCAATTTCAGCAAGTTTTTCATTTCCTAAACTTGAACTTGTCCAAAATTCAAATCCCGTTGACATTTTAGCAAGTTTCTCATTTCCTAAAAATAAACTTGTCCACACTTCTGATCCAATTGATAATTTGGCAAGTTTTCCTTTTTCTGAAATTGAACTGGAACATGAATTTGATTCTGAACTTTCACTTGATGATTCCATATTACTTCCTGATTCAATTATGACTTCCATATCCTTACCGGTTTTCAATCCATTTCCAGAGTCAGTATTGGATCCATTTCCTATCCATTGTGAAATTGAATCACCAATCTTTTATGATCACATAGAACTTGGCCAATTCCATACTTCTGAAAATCCCATTGATAAATTGGCAAGTTCTCCACATTTTATTGAATTACATGAGGAATGTGATCTTGAACCCCAACTTTGTGATTCAATCTTTCTTCCTGATTCCATAATGACTCCGGTATCTTTACCTCACTTCAATCTTTTCCCAGAGTCAACTTTGGATCCTTTCCCAATTCACAATGAAGTTGAATCACCTATCTTTGAGGATCATGTCGAACTTGTCCAATTCTACACTTCTGAAGATTCAATTGACATTTTGGCAAGTTCTCCATTTTGTGGAATTGAACTAAATGAGATATGTGACCTAGATTTGCACATCTGTGATCCAGTTCCAATCCCTGAATCATTATTGACTCCGGTTATATTACCCAATTTGAGTAACCTTCTAGAGTCAGTTTTGATTCCCATCTTTCCTGAACTGGAATTACAAATTTTTGATAGTCACATTCCATTGTTGGACAATTCATGTGGACGTGAGTTGACATTTCTTGACTTGGACCCAATTCCTAAATCCATTCCGACTCCTGAACCTTATCTTGACTTCATTCACTTCCCTGAGTCAGTGTTCCTTTCCGAGTCCAAGTCAATTGTTTTATCATTCTGGGACAAGGAGTTTGATGAAAATGACTCTGAAATTATTAGGAAAATCTTGAAATTAGATGGGGTGGTCATGTATATAATTAAGAGCACACATGCATACATCATTTTAGTGGGTCATATTTCTGTGATTTTTGTGGGTTCCTCAAAACCCAAAGAAAAGATGATTGGGCCATGTTCCGTGGACCAATCCGACCACCACCGGAACCACCACCCTAAGGTAATTTTTGTTCCTTCCCTTTCCATTTTGTTTCATGCATACATATATCATGATGCATTGAGGACAATGCATGAAATAAGTGTGGGGGAGGGTTTACTAACATAGAGTTTTTAGAATTTCTTTCTTTTACACTTCTTTTAGAGTTTTTAGATTTTCTTTAATAAATAATAATAAAAAAAAAAACTTTTTGAAATAAGAGACAACAGTTTTGATCTATTTTTAAGAAAATTAAGATGTATCCTAGAGATTAAGAAAGCCTTAATTATGATATCTTAAACATAGTTGAAGTAATAGATCTTGTTTGAAATTATAGGCTAAGTAAGTAAAATTGGTGAGATATTTTTATCTTGAATTTTTTGCCTTAGATAATATGCACTTTACACTTACACATTTCTTGGGATGGAGACAAAGACCAAAAATGCCATATAAATAAAAAAAAAAAAAAGAAAAAAAAAATATATAAATAAAAGATCACCTATTAAGCTGGGAAATTGTGCCTCAAGAAGCATGATGACTCACGCCTAACGGTGATCTCACCTATTAAGCTGGGTAATTGTGCCTCAAGAAGCATGATTATTCACGCCTAACGGTGATTAAGAATAATCCCTCTTAGTTTTGTGGCCTTTTTCACTCGAGTCCTTAAACCCGAGGGATGTTTCCTCATCTGGTGCCCTAAGACCATCTGGTCTGGGAGTCATCGGTTATAGGCTCGCTACATGGGTGAATTAGAAAGCCTAATAAAACTAAGGGAAGAAAAAAAAAAAAAAAAGAATATATATAAATAAATGGCTTGATGGTTGGAGTTGAAATCCCAGAAATTTTCACAGAGCACGGTGTGCATATTATCTAGGTTTTATGAAAGATAAAAGTATTCAATCCAATTTTGAATTCTTACCTTAATTAAAAACAAGATCTTGCATGGATACTAAGTTTAAGAAAGATTGATTATAGGTGGACTTATGACCTAGGATCACTTATATTTTCGCAAAAATAGTTCGTAAACATGTCTCTTATTCAAAATGCGTTTTCAAAATACTAACATTTGTTTTCTTTCTTTATGGATTTTGTGGGTGTAATCCGCTGAAAACCCTCAGGAGACAACACTCCTCCTCTAGGGTAACCTAGAGGTTTAACGGCTTGTTGCACACGCTCAGTGCAATCGCGTCACCTGCGAAAGTGGTGTAATAAATTGTTAGTCTAGATTTTCTTTTTCTTTGTTTTGCTCGGGACGAGCAAAAGAATAAGTGTGGGGGTGTGATTAGTATCCAATATTGCATTTTTTACATCATAATTCCCATACATATTACAAATAAATATGTGATTTTTACTCCTCTTCTCTACATATTTGCAGGTACACACTTAAAGGAGAGATAGCCAATTAATCACCTTAATTAGCGATAATTAAGTGATTAATCAAAGATTAAAGAGAAGCCAAATTCAAATCCAGATCTAGAAAGATCCGCGCGCCCAAAGAAAGATCCAGATATACCACGTGGCTAACCTCCTAACAAACAAATCCTACCAGAAAATCTGGGCTCAACGGCCCAGATTTTGCCGCCAACTTGCAAGATCCTGGAGATCCGGCGGCAGTTACAAGTCTGTTTGGCCTCGGATTTTGCGCCAACAGAATATCTTCTGGATCCTTCACCTGGGTCTATAAATACCTGGACTTGGACCTGCGAGCTGGGACTGATCAGAGAAGAGAGGAGATTAGCTTAGGATTGTTTTTTCATGTATTTTTCTCTTTAGGTTTTGTTCTTGTAGTCCCTCTTCTCTATCCCTAGAATTCAATGTAAAAGAGAGAGAGTGTGAGAGAGAGAGCTTGTAATGATCAATGGTGACAATTGAAGCTATGCAAGGATTGATCCATCCTCCATTCCTCTACTTGAGTTTGATTCTAGTTTCTTGCTTTCTTTACATGCTTTCTTACTTGCTTTCTTTACTTTCATGCAATCTAATTCAAGCTTTGTTTTAGTTCTTTAATGGCTTCTTGTAGCTAGATTTTCATTCCATGTACTAGTTAACCACTAGCTTAGCCTCTTAACTACTCATGGGTGATTGCTTTTGTTAATCTTGCAAGTGTATGATCTTCTCTTCTCCGATGGTTAAACCACCATCTTGCAAATGAGAAAGTAATTAGGTCAACACGTGAGAGAATTCTAAGCCTATGGAGTGACAACATTAGGCAAAGCTTTCATTATCAAGGAGTTTGGTAAGCTTTGGCAAGCTAGCAAGGTAATCTAGTCTTGGATCACTTTCTTTAAGTTTTCTTATTCTTTTCTTGTGAATACAATATCCACATCACTTCTTGATTTCTTTTCCACTTCCACATGAACATATCCATCTTCTTTTGGTTTCTTTTGCATTTGCATCACTAAGTTTATAATCAAGAGAAGACTACTAGTTTTATCACTTCACAACCATACGTGTAAAGCTTCCATCGCTAGCTCTTCCCGTGGATTCGACCCGTTGAGCCAACGCTATAACGGTAGTATCGTGGGTATATTAAGCACATTTAAGCATTTCAATTGATTCATAGATAATACATATTTTGAGTGCTACTTCCCAACACGATCAGCATGTGCTAAGTGCAATCGTGATTCCTACGAAAGTGAGTTAGCTAGTTTAGTTTTTTTTTTCTTTTTTTTTTGATTTTTACTCGAGGACGAGCAAAAAGATAAGTGTGGGGGTGTGATTGGTAGTGAAAAGTGCATTTTTATCATTACATTTACCATCACATTTTCATATTTATTCCTATAATTCTGCAATTTTACTAATATTTTATTATTTATTGTGTGCAGGCCTTGAGAAATAAAAATAAAGGAATAAAGCCTCAAAAGAAGCCCAAAAGCCCATGTTTAAAGCCTAATGCAAAAGTTGCAATTATCAAATATCAAAATTGCAATTACTAAGGGCAATAGTTGCAAATACTAAAAGAAGAGGGAAGGATAGACTTCTATTCAACCCTAAATACTTGCAGGATGAGAATAAAAGCCAAAGAAGGAGAATTTAAGATCACAAATTCGTTGATAAAAGATTTGGATTTAGGGTAACTTGCTTCCCAAGTTATCCCGAAAATCCAAAATAAGGAGTCAGGATTCATCTTCCAGAAGAATAAAGCCAGATGGACGGACCAGAGGATGCCACGCGCGAAAACGCGTGGCCAGCCGACATCACTTGGCCGCGGAAACACGGCCCAAGCCGCGTTTTCGCGGCATTCCTGTCTTATCCCGTTACCAGTTTTCGTGGAGGAGTCGTTCTGGGACTCTACTTTCTTTGTACCTATAAATACCCCTGCAGACGCAACAGAAAGGGCGTACAGCAAACTACAGAGCAAAAATTTAGGGTTTTTAGGCTTTCTTCTAGTTTGTAGTTAGGTTTCTATTTTTCTTTTGTAATTTCTATTTTTTTAAGAGAGAGAGAGGCCTATGTTGAGCGTGACACCGATGTACCCTCCTCTTTTCTGCCATTGATTAAAGCAATAAAGGTAATATTTTTCTTATGTTCATTGTTTTACTTTTCTTTTCGTTTTCTTTTCCTTTTCTATTTTATCTCTGTGGTTGTTGATGAGCATGCAAGTGATTTCCGAAGCGAAAGTATAACGAGTCACTTCATGGAGATGTTCTCCTCCTCAAGGTCCGTATCACTTCATTCTTGCCCAGCTTGATGATATAATGCGAATAGGGGACTGAGCTCGATCCTATGGTTTATGCGTTGAACGCCTCCTAAGCGAGGTAGAACATGTAAGGTTTTCACGTATTTTATCAACCAAATTAAGGTAAGTGTTCCTTTCTTTTCTTTTCTTTTCTTTTATTTTTGTAGATTAAATCACCATCTACCAACTCTTTCTTTTCCGACTCTTTGTAAATACCGCTTCTATTTCTCCATCTTCTTAACCTACCGCTTTCTTTCTAACCTAACTTTTCCTTTTATTAACTAAAAAAAAGAAATTTTTAGAGAACTTACTTAAACGCTTCCATCGCTAGTCCCTCCCTGAGGATCACGACCCGCATAGCCATTGCTACCGCGGATTAGAATTGAGCACCCTGCACTATTGTTTTAAATTCTGATATTCTATATTTTTGTGTGCAGGTAAAATCTCAATCAATCTACCAAATACTTCTCCCCCTTTTTGTCAATCATCAACAAGGGGTCAAAGTAAAAATAAATCAATAAATTCTCTCCCCCTTTTTGTTCGAACCAAAGAATCAACAAAGGGGTTAAAAACAATAAATGCAATGTTCTCCCCCTTTTGTTTAAAAACAAAAATGATGTAAATAAGGGGTGACAATCAATTAAGATACCAAAAAAAATATGTCAAAGTAGTGCATCTTGATACCAATTGAAAGGAAACATAAAAACATTGATACCAATTTTAAGAAGCAAAAGCATCTTGATACCAATTAAAAACATATAAGCATCTTGATACCAATTTTGAGAAAACAAATACAATCTTGATACCAATTTAAAGTATTATTCTTTTTAAACATTTGATACCAAATTGAAATTATTATTTTCTATCATAAAGTAAGGAAGTGGGATACAAAACCAATGGTAAACCAAATACCAATTGAATGATAAAATACGAGTTTTCTCCCTCTTTATCAAATACCAATTAAAATAATGCTTAAGCTTATTTAAGATACCAATTGAAAACTAATCAATTGAAACATGATGGTCATTAAAAATTCAAGCTTTAGCATAAACAAATATATGCATGAAAAATTAGATACCAATCGAAATTGATACTATTTGAAGAGTAAGCATACATACATAAAATATATATGAGTATACAAAAATGTCAATATTGATACCAATTGAAAGAATCTAATGATATTAATTGAAACAACAATAATATCAAGTGTATATCTTATATAACCTACCACCCATTCATGTTCAATTTTAAAATGATTTTCACTATAAAGCATACATGAGCATGATCGCCCATCCAACCGCCCTTGAAGGTAGGGGTTTTCAAAAAAATAGATTTGAAAGTAAAGTACGTTTGAAAATCTCTACCATATGAAGAATATCGTAACTAGTTAAATGAAAAAACTTGTAAACTAGTACGAAATCCTTCAAGTAAGGAATAAAATAAAAATATTTTTCATGAAACTATGTAAATCACATGATCACTAAAAACACTCAAAGTCCATAAAGCTCATATCTACTCATGAAAACATAATCATGAGAAACATTTAAATGAAGTGAGTGTACAAGTATTATGTGAAACACATAATCATGAAATTTGGCAATAAAGCTTAATATTCCTTAAAACATGAAAATCATCAAAAACTTATTTAATCTTCAAGGCATATGTATGTCTTATACAAACTATAATATACATACATATCCAAACACAAAGAGTCCACAAATGTATATGCATGAAGGCACGTGGCTCAAAGGATGTATATGTATAAACAGTAGTTTGGACAAGATAGACATATACATGAAGTTAAACATGAAAAATATGAATAAAATAGGAATACATGTTAAATGCATGAATCATCAAAACTAGACTATACTAGCACATCCAATGGGTACAAATAATCGTTCAAGTCCAAACATATAAAAGTTTATTTGTGGCCCACTATATGTACAAGTATATATCCTAGTCTTAATGAAAACTAACATTTAAACATGTAATCAAATCATTAAGCATCAAGACAAAACATAAATCATAAACACACATATGATCATTATGTATATGCATGTGCATTAGATCTAGGACATATATATTAGTTAAAAACAAAGTGAGAACACATAGATATAGATCCATATTAAACATGGGTGTCTCAAATAACTAATATGTATATCACTAATCTAATTCACATGACATAATCATAATAATCTATAAACATCAAAATATGCTATAAACAAAGATATGAAAGCATGTAAATATAAACAGGAGATAGAGATCGATACCAAAATCGATGAGGGCATCTCTCTAGTTCTTCAAACCAAGGTGGTCCTGTTGGCCCAAAAGGTTACACTCTCCATTTGTTTAGAGTTTTGATGATAACAAAACAAACAAGAGCTATTTTGGTACTAATAAGTTTGTTCAAGATAAGTTTCAGGTTAGTACCATGTTTGAAGGCCATTGCTTAGCTTTTGCAAGAAATTCTAGGTTCATGGAGCAAACAAGGCATATGGCACAACAAGGAAGGAACATAGTAGAGAAGGCTCTAGCAAGGCATTGTATGGCTCAAGACTTCAAGAGACTTCATTAGATTTGTTTCTAGTTTTATAATTTTGTTAAAGAATATTGAATAGGTTTGAAGCTCTATATTCCAACACACACGTTTTTACGCACATCTCATTTCTAAAAATATTCCCTATAAATATATACAAAATATTTTAATACAAAGCCTTTTGATTATAAACTCAATTTTGTATATTATACTTTGTTCAAATCAAAACTATTTTGTTAGATATCAAAATCTCCTCAAAATTCTGTTTCAATTTTGATTTTTGGCCTGAGCCGGTCGACCGACCGACACTAAGTCAGATCACGTCGGTCGACTGACCTAGTCGACCGGACTTCTGGCAGTTTTGGTGCGTGCATGTGTGCACGTTTCCCGGTCGACCGGGCGGACGACCGGAGCCCTTCGGTCGACCGAGCGGCTGGCCGACTGAAGTGCAGTTGCTCTCTGTTTGTGACCGGTCGACCGAGCGGTCGACCGAGAGCCTGCAACGGCTCTTTTATTTGAACCCCGGTCGACCAACCGGTCGACCGAGAGAGTCGTTTCAGCCATAACGGCTAGTTCTTAAACATGTTTTATTTTTGTCTTTTTCTTTCTTAAAAGTGTTTAAATGATATTTTCTAAACCTAATACTTCCTAATTAGCATTAAATGGGTTTACTCCTTAATCCCTAGCCCTCTCCTATAAATAGGGGTGATTAGGGAGAGGTTTCTTTACAACAAAATTTGCAAAAATTTCAAAAATTTAAGGCAATCAAAAGAGCTTTGTTTCTTGATTTTTGTGCTGAAATTCTCTCTCATTTTCTGAAGTGTTTTTCAAAACTCTCTGATTTAGTTTTTTTTTTTTCACTTACAAACAAGAGCTTCAATCCTACTCATTGTTCTATAAGGATTTTGTAAGGGAAGAGATTTTTCAAGAGAGAGTTTGTGGTCTTTTGATCACCAAGAGATACTTGTACTTGAAATTATGGAGTTGGGTACTCCCGTGTATTTGTAACATCTTTGTGAAGTTATAGTGGTTAGAAATCCTTCTGGGGAAGGCGCGGACGTAGAGCTGGGTGCTCGAACCTTGGAAAAATTCTCGGTGTTTGCGTTTGGTTTACTTGCTCTTGCTTCTTGCTTTACTTTCATTGCTTCTATTAATTGCTCTCTATTTTCATTGCAATACTCTCTTGTTTCATATTCATTTTGTCAATCACTAGCTCATACAACAAGATTGCATTGTGCACCTCCAACTCATATCTAGAGGAATCACGAGGAAGGAGTTCAGAGCCCTTTGTGGGGAATTCGGCTTCTAGTCTTGTTTTGGGCGATTGTTGCATCATTATTTTTAAATTGTGCATTGATTAGCATTATCACCTATTCACCCCCCTCTAGGTGATTTCAATTGGTATCAGAGCTTGGACTCTAGGTTTGGCTTAACATCCTTAGAGAAATCCTTAAAATTTGCTAATCATCATTTGCATTCCTTCATTCATACACTAGTAAACATGGCCGACAACATCAAAACCCCTCCTAAATTTGATGGACTTAATTTCCTTATTTGAAAGGTTAGGATGACTATTTTCTTACAATCTTTAGGTAGCTTAGTTGCAAAATCCTTGACCAAGCCCTATGTTATACCCGATAGTGAGGAAAGCACTTGGTCCGACTTTACCTTTAGAGAATATGAGGCTAACTCTAAGGCCCAAAATTCCCTCCTAACCGCCTTGAATGAGGATGACCTTACACGGGTAATACATTCCCTCCTAACATTTGTTGGTCACACACGAGGGGACATCACAAGTAAAGAGAGCTAAGATAGATCTTTTGAGGTCCCAATATGAAAGCTTTAAAATGATTGATGATGAATCTATTGATTGCATGATTACAAGGTTTACTAAAATTACCAATGCTCTTTCCTCTTAGGTGATGATATTAGCAATGACTAAAAGGTGCGGAAAGTGATTCGGGCTCTTCCTTCATCATGGGAGATAAAGGCCACCACCTTGAAAGAGTTGAATGACAAGGATGAAATGGATCTCATAAGTCTCATTGGAAACTTGAAGACTCATGAGATGGAAAAGAAGGCAAGAGAAGAAGCGGCTCCTCAAAAGAAGAAATTCATAGCCTTCAAGTCTTCCTCCACTCTTGATGATGATGAAGAAGATGAAGAAGAAGATGAGGAGCTATCCCTCCTTGTGCGAAATGTGAAGAGGATGTACCGCAAGAACAAGCTCAACTTTAGAAAGAGATTGGAAGGCAAAGAGGAGAGAAGAATCATTTGCTATAATTGCCGAAAGTCCGGACACATCATGGCCGATTTCCCGGAGTTCAAGAAGAAGATGACTTCCTCCTTCAAGCAAAAAAAGCCGGTGGAAAAGAAAGCTTACAAAGCCTCTTGGGAATCGGAAAGCGAGTCCGAAGATGAGGTGGACACGGTGAACATGTATTTCATGGCAAACACACCCAAGGTAACCACTCAACCTCTTGATGAAGAAGATGAATTGAGTAAAGAAATGCTTGTACATGCTTTTGTTGAACTTTCGGAAACCTATGATGTTAAAAAGATAGAATGTTCAAAATTGGAAAAGGAAGTTGCTTTTCTTAAAAATCAACTTGCTATTGTTTCAAAACAAAGGGATGAAATTTCTTCTAATCTTATTTCTACACAAAAAGAATTTAATGCTTACAAAGTTGCTTGTAAAGCAAAATTTCCTAAGATTGATGAAAAAGAAATTTCTTTGTTAAAAACTAGAATTGTTGATTTTGAAAAAGTTTTGAAGGATTGTGCTTTTAATACTAAGAAACTTGAGGATATGTTTTCTAAGAAGCACACTTCTCATGCTAAAGCTTCTCATGTTAAACATACTCATGCTCATCATGTTCACATTCCACATAACACTCATGCTAAATCCACACATGCTCACAAGTCACACACTCACTATGCATTTAAATATGGTAGAGTTTATAGATATACTTATTGTGGTAAGAATGGACATTTAGCTAAGTTTTGTTATGACCAAATAAATAGAACAAACAATCTTTTATGGGTTCATGACACTAACTCTTTAGGACCCAAGAAAATGTGGGTACCAAAATCAAGTCCTAAATTATTTGATGTAGGTACACACCAAGGCTCCAAGACGTAAGGAGCGGTGGTACCTTGATAGTGGTTATTCAAGACACATGACATGGGATATCAACAACTTTACAACCCTATCAAGGTACGTTGAAGGTGGCTCCGTCACTTTCGGAGATGACTCCAAGGGCACTATCATCGGTATAGGTAACATTCAAATTGGTGCATCTCCTATTATAGAAAATGTTGTTCTTGTTGATGGTTTGAAACATAACTTGCTTAGCATTAGTCAACTTTGTGACCATGGACTTAAAATTGTTTTTGATGATTCTTCTTGCAAGATTTTTGATTGTAAAACCAATGATTGTATTCTCACCGGATTTCGTGATAATAATGTTTATATCATTGACATGCTTAATTTGGATTGTTCTACTAAATGCTTGAATGCTTTTGATGAAAATTCTTGGCTTTGGCATAGAAGATTAGGACATGCATCTTTTGACCATCTTGCTAGGATTAATTCTAAGGAATTGGTGAAGGGTATTCCTTACTTGAAGTTTGAGAAAGACCGCATTTGTGGTGCGTGCCAACTTGGGAAACAAACCAAGTCTTCCTTCAAACCAATCAAGGATATCATGTCAACTAGGCCATTAGAATTAATTCATATGGATCTTTTTGGACCAACTAAAACTAAAAGCTTGAATGGTAGTAGATATGCATTTGTTTTAGTTGATGATTTTTCCCGTTTCACTTGGGTTTTCTTTTTGGAACACAAAGATCAAATTTTTTCTCATTTCAAGATTTTTCGAAAAAGGGTTGAAAAAGAAAAAGGTTTTTCGATTTTGAAAATAAGGAGTGATAGAGGTGGTGAGTTTGTTAACCAACTCTTCATGACTTATTATGATGAAAAGGGAATCAAGCATGAAATGTCATGTCCTAGAACTCCACAACAAAATGGAGTTGTAGAAAGAAAGAATAGAACACTTCAAGAGATGGCTAGGACCATGATAAGTGAATATGACCTCCCTCATTATCTATGGGCCGAGGCCGTAAACACCGCATGCTATATATCAAATCGTATTTATTTGTGTAAAAATTCTTCCAAAACATCTTTTGAAATGTATCATTCTAGAAAACCTAATGTTGCAAATTTCAAAGTTTTGGATGCAAGTGTTTTGTTTTGAATACTAGAGATAACTTGGGTAAATTTGATGCTAAGGCTTATGAAGCTATCTTTGTTGGATACTCTACTACTAGTAAAGCTTATAGAGTATTCAATAGATCTTCCCTTACCATTGAAGAATCCATGCATGTTAAATTTGAAGAATCTAATGTGGTTGTTGAGAATGTTGTAGAGATTAACCCATTAGGTGAAGACATGGAGAGACTATCCTTGAAGGACTCACCCGCTCAAGAAGAAAAGCAAGAACCCATTGGTGATGTTCAAGAGGATAAAGAGGAAAGCTCACAACCGCTTCCTAAAGATTGGAGATACGCTACAAATCACCCCAAGGAACTCATTTTAGGTGATGTCTCTAAAGGGGTAACAACTCGCTTCAAACTCCATGACTTATGTGGTAACTTTGCATTCATTTCTCATTTTGAACTCAAAAACATCCTCAAAGCTGAGGGGGACTCATATTGGTTGCTAGCCATGCAAGAGGAACTCAATCAATTTGAGCGCAACCAAGTTTGGCACCTTGTTCCTAGGCCTCACGATAGACCAATAATTGATACTAAGTGGATCTTTAGGAACAAGATGGATGAGTCCGAAAATGTCATTAGGAATAAAGCTAGGTTAGTGGCCCAAGGTTACACTCAAGTTGAGGGAATTGACTTTGAGGAGACCTTTGCACCCGTAGTACGGCTTGAAGCCATACGGATGACACTAGCTTTTGCATCTTCTAAAAATTTTAAACTTTTTCAAATGGATGTGAAAAGTGCATTTTTGAAGGGTTTTGTAAATGAAGAAGTTTATGTTGAACAACCTCCTGGTTTTGTTGATCATGTTCATCCCAATTTTGTTTTTAAACTTGATAAAGCCTTGTATGGATTGAAACAAGCTCCAAGAGCTTGGTATGAAAGGTTTTCTAGTTTTCTTATTTCAAATGATTTTGTTAAAGGCAAAGTAGACACAACATTATTCACTAAGCATGTTAATAATGACATTTTAATTGTGCAAATTTATGTGGATGATATAATTTTTGGTTCTACTAATGAGTTTTTATGCAAGGAATTTGAAAAGGTTATGCAATGTGAGTTTGAAATGTCTTCCATGGGTGAATTAAATTTCTTTCTTGGACTCTAAATCAAGCAATTGCAAGATGGAAATTTCATATGTCAAGCCAAGTATGCAAAGGAACTAGTAAAGAAGTTTGGACTTGAAGGCTCAAAAGTTTGTAACACTCCCATGGCAACTACAACCAAGCTTGATATGGATGACCAAGGTAAATGTGTTGATCTTGAGTTATATAGAAGCATGATAGGAAGTTTGTTGTATTTGACGGCAAGTAGGCCGGACATTATGTTTAGTGTGTGTCTTTGTGCTAGATTCCAATCGTGTCCTAAAGAGTCCCATCTTATTGCGGTAAAACACATTATTCGTTATATTAAGGGGACAATTGGAATAGGTCTTTAATATCCGAAAACCGGAGATTTCTCAATGACGAGTTATTCGGATGCCGACTATGCGGGTTGTAGAGTAGATAGAAAGAGTACTAGTGGGACATGTCAATTCTTGGTAATTGTCTTGTTTCATGGTCCTCTAGGAAACAAAATTCCGTAGCTCTCTCAACCGCCGAGGCGGAGTATGTTGCCGCGGGGGCTTGTTGTGCACAAGTCCTTTGGATGAAACATACTCTCCTTGTTTATGATTTGCATTATAATCATATAAAAATATTTTGTGACAATACTAGTACTATACATATGACTAAGAATGCAAATCAATATAGTAAGACCAAGCACATTGAGATTAGATATCACTTTCTTAGATATCATTTTGAGAAAGGTGATATAGATATTGATTAAGTTTCCACGGATTTGCAACTTGCCGATATTTTCACTAAACCACTTGATTTTGCTAGATTTTCCTTCATTTGTGGTGAACTTAATGTTTGTGTTATTGAATAAAAATGTTTATCTTATCCCTTTTTGATATATGACAAAAAGGGGGAGAATGAGTTTTTATGTGGAAATATGAGTTCATATGGTTTTGGTTCCATATGAGTTTATATGGTTTTTGACTTTTTGAAGATTTTTATGATTCCTTGTATTTGAGTTTTTGAGTTTAAGTATTTTGCAAGTGTTTTATACCTCATGGTTTTTAGTCTCATGGTTTTTGCTTGCAAATTAAATTGTTTTTCCTTATTTAATATAGCATAATTTGAGAGGGAGCTTTTCACCTCCCCTATATTTTTTATCATAGCCTATTTGTTTTGTCATCATTAAAAAGGGGGAGATTGTTGGCCCAAAAGGTTACACTCTCCATTTGTTTAGAGTTTTGATGATAACAAAACAAACAAGAGCTATTTTGGTACTAATAAGTTTGTTCAAGATAAGTTTCAGGTTAGTACCATGTTTGGAGGCCATTGCTTAGCTTTTGCAAGAAATTCTAGGTTCATAGAGCAAACATGGCATATGGCACAACAAGGAAGGAACATAGAAGAGAAGGCTCTAGCAAGGCATTGCATGGCTCAAGACTTCAAGAGACTTCATTAGATTTGTTTCTAGTTTTATAGTTTTGTTAAAGAATAGTGAATAGGTTTGAAGCTTTATATTCCAACACACACGTTTTTGCGCACATCTCATTTCTAAAAATATTCCCTATAAATATATACAAAATATTTTAATACAAAGCCTTTTGATTATATACTCAATTTTGTATATTATACTTTGTTCAAATCAAAACTATTTTGTTAGATATCAAAATCTCCTCAAAATTCTGTTTCAATTTTGATTTTTGGCCTGAGCTGGTCGACCGACCGGTCGACCGCCACTAAATCAGGTCACGTCGGTCGACTGACCCAGTCGACCGGACTTCTGGTAGTTTTGGTGCGTGCATGTGTGCACGTTTCCCGGTCGATCGGGCGGACGACTGGAGCCCTTCGGTCGACCGAGCGGCTGGCCGACTGTAGTGCAGTTGCTCTCTGTTTGTGATCGGTCGACCGAGCAGTCGACCGAGAGCCTGCAACGGCTCTTTTATTTGAACCCCGGTCGACCGACCGGTCGACCGAGAGAGTCGTTTCAGCCATAACGGCTAGTTCTTAAACATGTTTTATTTTTGTCTTTTTCTTTCTTAAAAGTGTTTAAATGATATTTTCTAAACCTAATACTTCCTAATTAGCATTAAATGGGTTTACTCCATAATCCCTAGCCCTCTCCTATAAATAGGGGTGATTAGGGAGAGGTTTCTTTACAACAAAAATTTGCAAAAATTTCAAAAGTTTAAGGCATTCAAAAGAGCTTTGTTTCTTGGTTCTTTTGCTGAAATTCTCTCTCATTTTCTGAAGTGTTTTTCAAAACACTCTGATTTAGTTTTTCTTTTTCCACTTACAAACAAGAGCTTCAATCCTACTCATTGTTCTATAAGAATTTGTAAGGGAAGAGATTTTTCAAGAGAGAGTTTGTGGTCTTTTGATCACCAAGAGATACTTGTACTTGAAATTGTGGAGTTGGGTACTCCGGTGTATTTATAACATCTTTGTGAAGTTATAGTGGTTAGAAATCCTTCTGGGGAAGGCGGGGACGTAGAGCTGGGTGCTCGACCTCGGAAAAATTCTCGGTATTTGCGTTTGGTTTACTTGCTCTTGCTTCTTGCTTTACTTTCATTGCTTCTATTAATTGCTCTCTATTTTCATTGCAATACTCTCTTGTTTCATATTCATTTTGTCAATCACTAGCTCATACAACAAGATTGCATTGTGCACCTCCAACTCATATCTAGAGGAATCACGAGGAAGGAGTTCAGAGCCCTTTGTGGGGAATTCGGCTTCTAGTCTTGTTTTGGGCGATTGTTGCATCATTATTTTTAAATTGTGCATTGATTAGCATTATCACCTATTCACCCCCCTCTAGGTGATTTCAGGTCCTCCCACCAAACTCCCCTTGAAAGTGATGCATCCAAATAGTCCTCATGAAGCTCGAAACGCATCCACTCCAAGGTACCGATACTCTCATGTCATGCGATAGCCCACACCTACATCAAATACAATAGGGGTGGTCTTTGGTACCCACACTCTTTTGGGTCCATGGGGGTTAGTACCTTTTCTAACTCAAACAAATTTATTTGCTAAATTTTCATCATATATACGATCATAGCAAAATCTAGCAAGGTGGCCCTTACGTCCACAATGTGTACAAGTGTACACATGAGCATACATGGTGTGATGGTGGTGACCGTGAGAAGCATGTGTATGCCGTGGAGGGTGTGCATGCAAAGATGTTACTTGCATGATGTTGTGATCTTGTACTTACTTGTACTGTGTACTTCACCCAGTATCATGACACCTGACCAGTTAATTATCTGACTCATAATTATCACATTATGCCAAATTGACAACCACTATCATGTCATACACCCAGAGATCCTGTACCCTTATATCATGTCACATGACACTCCTGTTACTTGGACACGGAGGAACGATGAGTGTGGAGCTAAGTGCCACATGGAGCAAAGTTCCATACCACACACGCCACCTCTTGGCATTGAGGGGGCCACCTCTAGGTTCCACATCGAACCCTTAGTGCACCTATTATAGAATCTATTTTTGATCAGATTCATTATTCGTGTTATCCGGTACCCGTACGGTGTGTGGAGATAAGTGCCACACAGAGCAAAGTGTCATACCACAGGGGTGGTAGGGGCCACGTCTTGGTATCTGTAGGGGCCACCTCTTGGTTTCACATCGTGTCCTTAGTACACTAGTCACTCAGGCCAAACACATGATATATTTAGTAACCCAATAACAATATCAGGAGCATGTGTTATTTGGTCACTCCCTCATCTGGATAATGATGCCCGCGTATTAAAGTTTGGATAAATTCTACTGAAAGTACAGGCTCTAGTATGGACTATCAGTGGTATATGGTACTAGAAGAGAATGATTAAAATAACAATTGATACTAATTATTATTATCGTTTAATTAAAATACATAGCTCGCCACTTGAGTGATATTATTTTTGTGCTACTGTAATTAAATTCCTGATATTCTAGTTTATTAGATTGTACTTGCATGACTGAGTCACGACACTTTGATTCGGTACACATGCGCTTATCTGTGCATATCTCTTAGCTTTATTTTATGTACTCGTTGGGTTACTTTTTGACAACTCCTGGACCTGCATGTCCAGATTCTGGAGCTTGGACCGAAGTGTAATCACCTAGAGGGGGGTGAATAGGTGACTAGCTAATCTAATGGTCAATTAATACGGAATTAAAACTTATTTAATGCAAACTAAAACTTCTTAAGCTAAACACCAAGTATAACACAAGAGTGTAGCCGGATTCCCCGTGAAGTGCTCTGGACTAACTCCTCAAGATTCCTCTAAATAAAAGTTGAGGTGCCGCGTTGGCTCTCTTGGTTGAATACAAGTGTTAGCAAACAATTCCCAAGCATATAACAATTAAGCACAATGTATATCAAGCATATAATGATAAAGACAATATAAGCATGCAAGATATAAAGACAAGTAAGAGATAGAGAGAGAGAGCAATTGCAAACACGGAAAAACTGTTTCGAGGTTCGAGCACACTTGCTCTACGTCCCCGCCTTCAACACTATGAAGGATTTCCACTAAAATCGATCCCACCGGATCACTTGGTGCAGCAACACCTATAAGCTCTTTGGACTCTCTAGTCACTCTCTTGTTCCAGCAAGAACACACCACAAGCCCACTAGCTTGCCGAGGTCGCACCTTTACTAAGAGTTCACACAAGAACTCCAAACACCGCGAACCCGCAAGTCCGCCTCCTCAAAGTACAAAGTAGAACTTTGGTGATCATAACACTTTGATCACCTAAAAACAATCTCACAACAACACTCCTATAGGTAGATATAGCAATGGATAGCTCAAGTGTTTGTGAGAAAAACAGGGATGGAATGTGTGGTAAAAAACACAAGAAATCCCTTTGAAAACACTCTTGATAAACTTCCCTTTTAATTGAAAATATTTGCTCTCAAATAAGTGGAGAAAACCTCTTAATAGAGTAGGAAAAACTATCTTTAAAACTCTCCAAAAAATCTTAGCTAAAATAGCCCAAGAGAGACCAAATTTATAGGGCTCTCAAAAACTAGCCGTTACAGCCCAGTCAGTAGTTCTGACTGTTGGCGGTCGACCGCCCGGTCGACCGCCAACGGTCAGAAATCTGACCGTTGGAGCCTCGGTCGATCAGCCCGGTCGACGTGGCCTAGAACAGAGAGCAGAGCTCTCTGCCGGTCGACCGGCCCGGTCGACCGGGGCTTTCCAGAGAGCAGAAGCTCTCTGGCGGTCGACCGGCCCTCCAGCCAGAACTGGCGTGCACGTTTGTGCACGTCGGTCGACGGACTCGGTCGACCGACTCCTAACTTGGTCGACCGGCAGAAGCCAGAAAACAACTTTTAGGGATTGAAAAACTTGGCATTATGACTTTGATAAAATCCCATAAAATCTCTAAAATTCTACAAAAATAGTTTCAGTATTATACTTTGATAATCAAACATGTTTGAGTAAATTCAAGACATGTTACAAACAATTTGAACTATTTTTATAACTTAAAATTTTGGCTAAAAACAAAAACCGTATTTTTCCAAGTTGGTTTTTCCAAAACTTATTTTTCCAAAACTTCTCCAAATACAAAAACAAGATATTTTAAACACTTTTAAAGCATAGAGTGTATGGATATGATCCACGACACATACATGTTGAAATATCTATATTTTTGACAATAAGCACTAAACATGGTTTTGGTTAAAGACATGTATACTTTGAATTCCAAAAATCAAACCGGTATTTTTCAAAAAGAAAACTCTTTTGTATTTTTTCAAAATAAAATTCTTTTATAAAAACACATCTAAATCAAGAGTGTGCGTGTATATGGTATACTTGAGCAATCCACCAACTATTCTATCCTTTACATTTTAATCTAAAACAAAATCTTAATAAAACAAACCTAGACACAAGTCTTGATCTTGAAGGTCTTCACTTGAAGTCTTCTTCTCCTCTTGACTTGGTCCAAACTTGATCTAACGAGCTAGACTCCTCTTGAGTACTTAATGTGGTCTTGATGCATAGGCTCTTGAATCAAACCGTGCTAGCTCCAAAACTTGACTTTAAATCCTTTGTTGAAGCTAAACACCAACTAAGATCTTGATCATAAATCTGAGACTAATTAAACACAAGATCATTAGTACTATAACTACATGAGTTGATCATCATCTAAACTAGAGTGATGGGCCTTTGGGCCAACAATCTTCCCCTTTTTGATGATGACAAAACTCATGGAGTTATATATGCATGGATTAAAGTAAAACTTCAAAGAAGCTCCCCCTTAACTCATGCATCACAAAAATAAATAGATATGGCAATAAAGCACATAAACTAACTAAACAGTATGCAAATATAAGGAGATAAACAATACAATCAAGTATAAAACTCATCAAATTCTTTTTCTCCTATTTGCAAAACAAAACAATATGCATAAACAAGAAATTCTTTCTCCCTCTTTATGTATAAAGCATGGAAAACATGCATAATACTAAAATACTTCTCCCCCTTTTGTCAATCATCAACAAAGGGGTTAACGTAAAAACAAAACAATGTTCTCCCCCTCTTTGTTCGAAACAAAAATCAATAAAGGGGTGAAATCAAATCAACCAATAAAGAGATATATGTGATATACATTCATGAAGAGGAAGACACTAAGTTAACTTCCTACATATATGCATTACATGAAGAAGGGATGACAAGCCCTAACTCACATAACGCATAATATGCAATGCATAAGAGGAGATGTGAAAACTCCCCCTACACACGTGTATCACATAAAGAAGAGTTGTCAAGCTCATCAATATAAGATACACTCAACATGAATCTATATGTAGAAGAGATGTTAAGCTCCCTTGCATATAGGCAATATATAACTAAAATATTTTTAAGACAAATTTTTGATAATCACTTAAAACAAATTTTGAAATTTACTCAAGATAATAAAACACATTTTTGAGATACCATTGTAAATAAACAAAATTTTTGAGATACCAATTGGAACTAAAACATATCAAAACATTTTTTTTAAGAATCCAATTGTAACTAAACAATACAAATTTTGAATTCTAATGGTAATTGAAACATTTTACCAATAGAAACACAAGTAATTGAAAAACATTTTACCAATTGAAATAACAACGAAATTTTGATACCAATGAAAGAAAATATTTTATATTTTGATATCAATTTAAATTTACATGGATACAAATTGAAATAAATAGTTCAATAGATACCAATTGAAATATATTGTACTTTTGATATAAAAAAATACCAATTGTAAAAAAAATACCAATTGAAGATAATGCATAAGCTTATATAAACAGTACCAATTGAGAAATCAATTGAAAATTAAGATTTTAATTAAACTTAGCATAAACATACTTTATGCTATAAACAAGTAAATATCTCGACAATCAAGCACCAACAAATCATATAGATGTATGAAAATGAAAATACCAATAGAAATTGATATTATTTGAAATGTGAAGCATACATATATAGAAAATATGAGTATATACAAAAAAAAAAATCAATTGAGATACCAATTTAAAATATGATGTAAATCAAGTATATAACTCATAATAAACCACCCTTTTTATGCACAAGATAAAAGATTTTCAATAAGGCTTACAAGGCATACTCGCCCATCCGTCCGCCCATGAAGGGTTGGTAAGGGTTTTCAAAAATAAGTGTTTAAAAATATTTTTATTGTGAAAACACTACAAAATAAAGAATAAATAACTAGTTAAAGTAGTTTTGAAAAACAAGTTAAAGATCCTTCAAAACATGAAACCAAATTATATGTATATCATAAAACATACTAAGTACATGGAAGTTGTCACTCAAGATCTATAAAGCTCATAAAGACTCATGAAAATATAGTCATGAGAAAATAAATTAAGTATGAGTGTTCAAACAACATGTGAATAGCATATTCATGAAATTAGTCAACAAAGCTCAAAACAAACATGAATATCATTTTATCAAACAAATCATGAAAATTCATTTTTCATTTAAAAACAAACTTCTAGGTATTTGTATGTTTTTATCTAAAACTAATAATATGCATACATATCCCAAACATAAAAAGAGTCCATAAGATAAATTGCATGAAGGCAAATGACTCAAGGGGTATACATGTATATTTATTAGATTTGAAATACAAAATACATATACATGAAGTAAAACATGAAAATTGACAAAACAAGTGTAAATGAGAAAATCATCAAAACTAGCATATATATGTGCATATAGTGAGTACAAATGAACAATGAAGTGCAAACATATACGAATCAATTTGTTGCTCACTACTTGTACACGTATATACACAAGTTTTAACAAATAGTACATCTAACCATGTTTTTACCACATGAAGCACAAAACAAATAAAACATGAACATGCAAAAAATATCATATATGAAAAAGCATGTAAATAAAGTAGGAGTTTTTGAGATAGTTACCAACACATGAACTATACTCCAAATCTCCAAAACATGGTGGTCGTCCCACCAAACTTCCTTGATAGCGGTGCATCAAATGTATGTCCATCAAGTCTATGTGCATTCATCATCAAGGCACCAACTCTCTCACGTTTTGTGAGAGCCCGCACCTACATCAAATACAAAAGGTGAGAATTTTGGTACCCATTTTCTTTTGAGTCCTTGAGGGTTAGCACTGTAAGGAACCCAAACCTTTTGTTAGCAAAATTTGAAGAATTTATTCTATCATAACAAAATCTTGCTAAATGGCCTTTGTGGCCACAATGTGTACACTTATACACTTTAGGATGCATATGTGTATGAGTGTGATCATGACGTGCAAAGTGTGCATATGCATGTTGTGGGTGTTATGCATGAACATGGGGAACTTATTTCTTTTGAAACAAGGATTCTAATCTTTTATGGTTAAATGCACAATTGCTCAAAGTTGAGCTTAAACAATCAATTCTATTTTTCAAAAATTTAACTTCATTTTTATCAATGATAGCATGTAAAGTATGGTGAGAATGAGAACCATTTTTCTTATTCTTTTTAGAAACATTTTCTTTTTCTTTTTCAACAATTTTTCTTTTTAAAGAGTTGTTTTCATTCAAAGCAACTTCTTTTTGTTTTTCTACCAAAACAATTTTATTTTTCAAAGAAGTGTTTCCTTCACAAAGATCATTCAATTTAGAAAGTAAGGAAACATTTTCATTTTTCAAACTTTCATTATCTTTTTCAAAGCTTGCAATTTTATTTTTTAAAGACTCATTTTCTTTTAAAACATTTTCAAATCTAGTTTGAAAAGAATCCTTTTCTTTTAACATGCAATCAATTTTATTTTCATTTTCTTATTACCCTTTTTAAGCATGTCTTATTTTTTCAAGTAGTTGTTGACAAAATGAAGTAAGCTCATCATAAGACATGTCAACATCTTCTTCTACCTCGGATTTGGTATTTACCTCAAGGGGGTTATCCCCTTGGAACATGTAGCACACGTTGGAAGCGTCACTTCCAACATCCGAGTCGCTCCCTGCATAATATTGTTCTTTTTCGCCAAGGGAGAGTATTGTGTTCTAAACTACAAAAGCCGAGTCAAGATTAACAACCTGCATAAATAATCATTGTTTAGGGTACTCTTCAATACATGAATGGCTTTTGAGTTAGCCTCAATATACTTGCTATTATTAACATATGAATGTTTAGTGGTAGCAAGATAAATATGAATGCCTAGGCCTTTGAGGTACATAGACATCTTAACCTTCCAAGTTTGGATGTTAAGAATGTCAAAAGTGGGAGGTGACATGAAATCCATAGTGTGTGAACAAATATTGTGATTAGGTATAAAATGAGGATCTTTTACTCTAGGTTGTAAGACCCAAATCAAGAGCACTTGGCTCTGATTCCAATTGTAATCACCTAGAGGGGGTGAATAGGTGACTAGCTAATCTAATGATCAATTAATGCAGAATTAAAACTTATTTAATGTAAACTAAAACTTCTTAAGCTAAACACCAAGTATAACACAAGAGTGTAGCCGGATTTCCCGTGAAGGGCTCTGGACTAACTCCTCAAGATTCCTCTAAATAACAGTTGAGGTGCCGCGTTGGCTCTCTTGGTTGAATACAAGTGTTAGCAAACAATCCCCAAGCATATAACAATTAAGCACAATGTATATCAAGCATATAATGATAAAGATAATATAAGAATGCAAGATATAAAGACAAGCAAGAGATAGAGAGAGCAATCGCAAACACGGGAGAATTATTTCGAGGTTCGAGCACACTTGCTCTACGTCCCCACCTTCAACACTATGAAGGATTTTCACTAAAATCGATCCCACCGGATCACTTGGTGCCGCAACACCTACAAGCTATTTGGACTCTCTACTCCCTCTCTTGTTCCCGTGAGAACACACCGCAAACCCACTAGCTTGCCGAGGCCGCACCTTTACAAAGAGTTCACACAAGAACTCCAAACACCGCGAACTCGCAAGTCCGCCTCCTCAAAGTACAAAGTAGAACTTTGGTGATCACAACACTTTAATTACCTAAAAACAATCTCACAACAACACTCCTATAGGTAGATATAGTAATAGATAGCTCAAGTGTTTGTGAGAAAAAAAGGATGGAATGTGTGGTGAAAAACACAAGAAATCCCTTTGAAAACACTCTTGATAAACTTCCCTTTTAATTGGAAATATTTGCTCTCAAATAAGTGGAGAAAACCTCTTAATAGAGTAGGAAAAACTATCTTTAAAACTCTCAAAAAATCTTAGCTAAAACAGCCCAAGAGAGATCAAATTTATAGGGCTCTCAAAAATTAGCCGTTACAGCCCAGTCAGCAGTTCTGACTGCTGTCGGTCGACCGGCCCTGGTCGACCGCCAATGGTCAGAAATCTGACCGTTGGAGCCTCGGTCGACCGGCCCGGTCGACCGTGGCCTGGAACAGAGAGCAGAGCTCTCTGCCGGTCGACCGGGGCTTTCTAGAGAGCAGAAGCTCTCTGGCGGTCGACCGAGTCGGTCGACCGGCCCTCCAGCCAGAACTGGTGTGCACATTTGTGCACGTCGGTCGACCGACTCGGTCGACCGACTCCCAGCTCAGTCGACCGGCCCGGTCGACCGGCAGAAGCCAGAAAACAACTTATAGGGATTGAAAAACTTGGCATTTTGACTTTAATAAAATCCCATAAAATCTCTAAAATTCTACAAAAATAATTTCAGTATTATACTTTGATAATCAAACATGTTTGATTAAAATCAAGACATGTTTAAACAATTTGAACTATTTTTGTAACTTAGAAATTTTGGCTAAAAACAAAAACCGTATTTTTTCAAAACTTCTCCAAATACAAAAACAAGATATTTTAAACACTTTTAAAGCATAGAGTGCATGAATATGATCACTACACATACATAGTGAAATATCTATGTTTTTGACAATAAGCACTAAACATGGTTTATGTTAAAGACATGTATACTTTGAATTTCAAAAACCAAACCGGTATTTTTCAAAAATAAAACTCTTTTGTATTTTTTAAAATAAAAATTCTTTTATAAAAAACACATCTAAATCAAGAGTGTGTGTGTATATGGTATACTTGAGCAATCCACCAACTATTCTATCTTTTACATTTTAATCTAAAACAAAATCTTAATAAAACAAACCTAGACACAAGTCTTGATCTTAAAGGTCTTCACTTGAAGTCTTCTTCTCCTCTTGATTTGGTCCAACAAACTTGATCCAACGAGCTAGACTCCTCTTGAGTACTTGATGTGGTCTTGATGCATAGGCTCTTGAATCAAACCGTGCTAGCTCCAAAACTTGACTTTAAATCCTTTGTTGAAGCTAAACACCAACTAAGATCTTGATCATAAATCTGAGACTAATTAAACACAAGATCATTAGTATTATAACTATATGAGTTGATTATCATCAAAACTAGAGTATGGGCCTTTGGGCCAACACGAAGTGGATCCTTTCACTGAAAACTGGACTTTTCTTGTGGAGCTAGTGGACTAGCCGTGGCTCATTCCCTACCTGTCTTCTCTTGACCAGCTCGCAGGATTTCTTCTTTGTAGCTTGTGAGCATCTACAAGTTTTTGTACCATGTGAATCTTACTTTTTCACCTTTTGTGATGTAATATTCATGTAATATTGGATCATACTCTTTGATAACTATGTATTTATACTATTTTGTTGGAATGATATTACTATCATGCTTTCGCGCTCTGATTTTTACATATATGATGCTTAGGTACATATGTGAGGGTATTCTCGTCTTGCATATGTCATCGCAGTAACGTCCCCGTACCTGTCGGGGAGGGGCATTACATAAACTCTAGCAAAGCATGCAAGACAGTGATGGTATCACATCATTGATTCTTCACCATAACAAGAGATCATAAATCCCGAAGGGGACCGCCTCGCGGTGGCAGCCCATGACGTCCTCCCGTGCTTTCTTCCAATGCCTCACCTTAAGAGAAGAGTCTCCTATTGGTCCAAGGTTACAATCACTGATTTCTTATTTTGATGATTACAAAACTCATGTAATTATAAGGTACTAATCAAGTTCAAGAGTGTTTAGTCTTTTTGGGGTTTAAGAAGATTTAGGCTTCATACTTCCTCAAAAGGAAGATGTTGAAGAACTCAAGTTCACTCAAGGAAGGGATTCAAGCTTGGATGATCAACGAATAGTTTTTTTTTGAAGAAGTCCACTTGAAGGAGACTTGAAGCCTTGAGAATATTTAATTGTAGGATGTTGAATTGATGCTCAAGAATACAAACACACACATACTTGATTTCAATATATAGTTTTTGGTTTTTGGTGTTTTAAACATGTTTAAGAAAATGGTTATTGATGCATGTTTTATATTTTCAAAATTTTTATAACCTATTCTGTACATGTATCTTATAGCCAAAATGTTGCCAAAACAAATTTTATGCATATACAAATTATTTTAAAATATGTTCTATTTTAAAAACTATCTTTAAAATGGTTTTTAGGTAGGTTGATCGACTGACCAGTCGAGCGCCCTTTGTGCAAAGGATATGCACAACTGCCTGTTGATCTTAAGGTCAACCGTTTGTACACAGACTGTTTGTGCACATTTGCCGGTCGACAGATTGATCGACCTTCAAACTTGGCTGCCTTCTGTTTGGTACTTTGGTTGACCGACAGATCGACCGTTCCTTTATCAGTGCTTTCTGTTTGTTTCGGTCGAATGACTGTTGTTGACACTCTGAAAAAACAAACTTTAAGGTAGCTCTGCAACTGGTTTGAACGATGTCTAACTTATCGACACTTCTAAAAGATAAGTCGCAGATAGGCTGAAGACCTGTTCAACTCTGATGGACAAACCAGTGACTTGGATCCCACTGATCCAGTAAAGCAGATAGTGAACCAAGCCTTGCCTTCTGAAGAAAGTCCACGAGACTAACACTTAGCTTCACTGCAAGCTCAGTTCTAAATTCGCAGCAAGCTTAGAGTAGCTCCATTGTGGGCTTATTTCTAAGTTTTGCTGAAGTTTTTCATAGCTCTGTTAAGAGCTATCTCTTAGCTTCGCTGCAAGCTCTGAATACCTCCACTATGAGTTCATCTTCTAGCTTCACATGAAGCTCTTTTGAAACTCCGCTGAGAGCTTATTTTTTAGCTTCGCACGAAGCTTAGCTCCGCCACGAGCTCTTTGGTTATTTAAATCTCAGCACGAGATTAATGTGATTGATATCACTTTTTGGCAATTAATCGCCGTGATCTTTTCACTCCTCAATTAGTTGTGAGAAGATCAAGGGAAATCCCTCAATTAGTTAGAGCAAATCAAGGGATTAAAGTAACAATCCTAAGACAGTGGCTGATTAGCTTCGAATGCAAGTTCTATCTTCGCACAAGCTATGTTTAGCTTCATAGCGAAGCCATTATAGCTTCAAGTGTGAAGTCTGATAGACCTTGCTGATTTCAGGGGAGCAGTTACACCCTATAAAGCCTATAAATAGCCCATTGCAAGGAGGAGCTTAGGGCTAAAAAATTGTGGAGAAAGGCTAATTTTTGCCAAGGCTAAATTTTCAACAGAGATTAATCTCTAGCTCTCAAGATTCTTAGAGAATTCTATGTCTCTTTCAGGGTGTTAATACTCTAAAGATCTTCCTCTCTCAAAGAATTTCTGGAACTAGGCGAGAAGAAAATTCCTAAGCAGAAGCCCAAAGACTCAATCGCTGGCATGTAATGAAACAAAGTGGTCACGCACCGACCAGACATCTACCGGCACACTTTCCCAGAAATCTCAGTAGAAGATTCTTATAATTTATTATTACTTGTAATTTTCTATAACTTTCGTAAATTTTTTCCTTTTGAATCATCAATGAAAAAAAGATGGCGACTCATGGGGAAGGTTTTCTTTAACAATAAGAAGATTATATCGCAATGCGACGATGAGACCCTTAGGTCTACTGCTGAGATGTTGGTCATTCAATTTGACCAAGAGAGATTCGAGTAAATTCTCTCTGAGGGCGGCTCAAGCCCCATCAATATAAGCATAGGAAGTTCTCCGTGGCCAGGTTTCCTCTAGCTACTTCTCGGAAGCAAGTTTCTGATGAGACAAAGAAGGCCACCTGCAAGCCTAACTCAGTCTCGACAAAGACTAAACTAGCTTCGCGCCAGCATCTGCATGCTGCGTGCGAAGTTAGATAGCCTCTAAGGCTATTTACATTGAAAAATCCATTTCAGCCTCTTGTGAGGCTAAAAGATCTTTTGTTTCAGCTTCTAGCGAAGCTTACACAGTCTTTGCTGCGAGACCACTTCAGTTCCTCACAAAGCTCAGCTACGCTTATCCCGCAAAGTTAAGGTAAAGCACTTATTGGTGCTATCAGTGAAGCTGTTGTAGCTTCACTCCCTCTTGCAGAAGCTCTTACCACGGAGCTAAAATTGAAGCGCCCTCTGATACTAATAGTGAAGCTACTTCACTTAAGAAAAACAATGCTTAACTGTGCTAAGGCACTAAGTGCTCGATAGCTT